>PVJX010012633.1:0-31010 GCA_004027295.1 Dolichotis patagonum
CATTGGAGACATTATAAGACTTCAAAAGCAAGTAATAATCAAACCAGAGTGGGTATCTTAGTGAATCTTGTCATCTTCAGTGTAGTTGCCTATACTCTTAGACTTGATGCTATCCATCATAACAGATTTAAATAAAATCAGTCAATACAAAGTAGCAATCTAACAAACCAGATTCAAATAAGATCAGTCATAATAAGACTGTATAAGTTATACAAGCCTTCTGCTTAAGTTGATAGGAAATTAAGGATGATTATCATATTATGTCCTCTTATTTTTGGGATAGCTGACCATGTCCTCAAGTCTAGGTTAAGTAGACAAACTGGAACAGCATGTAATCCATTCATCCAAGCAGAGTGGTGAGAATAATGTAAATTTTAAATCTTGTTACCCCATTAACAATATACTTTGCCTCCCTTTTTTAGACAATTCCTCCCCTTTCACTCCCATGGTGTCCACTGCTTGTTTTGGGTCCCACTGCCTCCCTATATAGAGCATCTCAATGGACCCTATCTCCTGATCTACTCTGCCTGTGTTTCTCTCTGTTACTATTTCGAGGCCCTCTATACTAGAGATTATAACCAATCTTCTCTGCCTCATTTCTGCTATTCTATTTTTCTGCCATTGATAGTCTATTTTTCTCTTCCACTCCACTGTCTGCCTCATTCACTGAGGCCTCTCTGCCGCTGTTTCTGAAATGCTCATATTCTTGTTCTCTCTCCCTAGAATGTCCTTCAGTATTTTTTGTAGGGTTGGACTGGTGGTCACAAATTCTCCTAGTTCCTCTTTGTCATGGAAGCATCTTGTTTCTCCATTAATGTCTAGAGAGAGTTTTGCAAGATACATCAATCTGGGCTGGAGATTGTTCTCCTTCAGTGCTTGAATTACTTCACTCCAAGCTCTTCTTGACCTGATGGTCTGTGTCGAGAAGTCTGCCATGATTTTGATGGGTTTTGCTTTATAGGTGATCTGTTTCTTTTCTCTGATGGCTTATAATATTCTGTTCTTATATTGAATTTCTGGGATCTTGATTATTATGTGTCTGGGTGTAGCTCTGTTTGGGTTGTAGGTGGCTGGAGTTCTGTATGCTTCATACCTCTGCATATCATTTCTTCTTTCTATGCTTGGAAATTTTCCTTAATAATTTCTGTGAATAGCCTTTGTAATTCCTCTGGTTTGATTCCTGCTTCTTCATTCACATACTTTATTCTTAAGTTATAGATCCTCTTGTCATCTTCCAGTCTTTGCATCTTTACTGCCTGTTTTCTTGTTATTTTTAAGAGATCTTCCCTTTCATGACCCCATATTGCAAGCCTGTGTTCAATTTTTGATAGTCTATCTTTGGTTTCTTTCAAGCAGTTATGGAGTTAGGGCTGTCCTGCCCAAATCCAACATGTCATCCAGTTGGTTTCCCCTTTCCCGTGGGAGGATCTTATTCCCATCACTCACCGCCTGTTGATCCCAGTCCCCGAGAACTGCTGGGCTCCCCGACTTCCGACTTCAGTGCTGCTGCAGTGGGAATTCATGGTGCCTCTGGGTGGGTTGCATGCAGGGCTGGTCCAGGAGAGCTGCACGCAGGGCTGTTCAGCTCTGCGCTCCGGTGGCTCAAGCCAGTCGCTTCGGTGTGGATTGCTTGTTCAGGTTGGGCAGGAATTCAGGCGGCTCGAGGAGGGCGCCGTGCTCGCTGATCTTAGCTTCAATAATAGTAGCCCCAGGACCTCATATTCAAGCGGTTTTTTGCACTTCAGCTTCTTCCTGGGTTGTAAGAGTCCATCTCTCTCTGTTTGGGTCTCTCCAGGGTGTTTTATTCTGGCATTTGAGCCGTCTCTCTCAGAGAGGGTCTCTCTCCTGCTACCTACCAGTCCGCCATCTTGTCTTCACTCCAGGTTTTCTAGATCTTCAGCTATTACCAATTTTTAACTGGTAAACTAGAAGTAGCTGAGGTGTCCAGTAACAGTTTTAAGGACAGGATTCTTTGGTCTACCTTATTCTCACTTAAGCCTTTTCATAGTGCAACTAGTGTTTTTTCAAGCTAAAGCACATGCAAACACAGCTCCATTCCACCTACCAACCTGCCACCACTCTCCTTTTTCTGGGTCCAGAAGCCACTTCTATACAGAGGTTCCGGGGCCAATTTCACACAATCTATTTATTCTGCCATGTTTGTCACCAGTGTGCTGGTGACAAGCTGAAAGAAGGAGTATCATTACTCCCTCTTGTCTTAGGCGTTTCCTCTGTTCCAGGGAAGTTTTGCACACATGGTATTGTGGCTCTGAGAATGTTCTTTCTTTCAGGAGATGGAGGCTGCAGTATCATGTAGTTCCTTTCCTGATGTCTTTGAGTTACAGGCGATGGCAGTCAGGAATGCTGTGTGCCTTGTTCTAGAGTTCAATGGCCAAGTACCCAGATAGCAGAAGAAATGTGCAGTGTATAAACTTAATAAATCATTGTGGGGCCAAGGATTTACCTCAGTGGTGTAAGTGTCTGCCTTGCAAGCTCATGGTCTTGAGTTATCTCCCTAGTACAGTTTTTGGAGGTTTCAGTCCATACTCAGTTGGCTCCAAGGCAGGGTGGCATGGCGGGGCCACAGTTCATGGCAGCTGCAAAACCATGTTTGTACTAGTTAAAAAGGACTTTTTATGTTTGATCACATATGCTATAAAATTGCTTGGGCTTCTTTGAAAAGATGATTGTGGGTAGGAAATGTGGAGTGTGAATGGGGAAGAGACAGCATATAAAGGTAAAACAGAATCCAACAGCAGCAGAGAATGAAAACTAAAGTGGTCAAGCCCGAGTGCAGCAGTCCTTCGGGTCTGGGACCCTTAGTCATATGGAGGCCGTATGGGTGGCAATTCTGCTTTCTCCCCATAAACAGGATTAGCAAATCTGAAGGGACATAAGGACTTTACTGGGGTGAAGGACTTTGGGGACATCCATCTTGCTGACATCTGGATGGCATCAGCTCTATGGGACTCATTTTAAACTCTGAATCTGGAAACAAAAATTACTGGTTTCCTCTCAAGACTGTAGGTACTGCTTCCTTCGCAGCTCTGGACATGAATGAGTATTAGAGAAACCATAAATACAAACATGCCAGTAACGTTTGATAGCAGGAAAAATGTGAGAGCTGTGCCATTCATTTTGTCAATGAGTGAAGACAGCAGGTCCATAAATACACATTTTGATTCACTGCCATTCAGTTTCTAGTTATAAAGGTTGTTCTGTGTGGCACACGTTGTGCTAAGCACCACAGGAACCACAGAGATGAGTCCCTAAATCCAAGAAGTTAACTGTCTAAGAAGAATTGCTTAGCTCACAAATGACTGATACTAAGTCAAGTAAGAAAACAACCTAAAAAGTGTTATAAGTTTTCAAAAGTAACAGACTTTAGAGAGCAATCAGAATATACATGTGGAGAAACATTTGAGATAAATCCTAAAGTGTGGTACTGTTTTTACACACATTGATGGAAAATGGCATAGACATTTAAAAACACATTTTCAAACTAGTTCCCCCACCCGTGCCAACAGGGAAAGAAATGAGATGGTGTTCTCAAACGGTGAGGGAGAGATGGCAACTTTCTAACAACCCACATGTACAGCTTTGAGAAAGAATATATCTAACATTTAACACTAAACCAGTGCTAATAATGATAATAATTAGTGCTATCTTTTTAAAAATGTCTGCATGTGAAATATATTATTTCATCTATGCACCAAAATAATCCTTAGAGGAAATATTATTTTTATATTTATGAGAAAATTAAGAGCAAGGCAGATTAAATTGTTTGCCTGATGCCCTACAGCTAATTATTGTCACAGCCAAGACTAGAATCTGAAGTCCAGCTTACTGTGCCATGCTGCCTCCGGGCAGGTTCAGTGATTTATGACAAAGCGAACAGAATCAGAATCAGAACAATGGAAACATATCTGATGGGAACTCAGCACTTAGGACTAAACTTTGAGCAGCAGAACAGACAGGTGGAAGACTGTTTGCAGTGAGCATACACGCTGTGCTTCAAAGCTCCTCCGTCTCCTCAGACGGTGTAGATCTGGTCTTTCTTAGAGTCCTTTTCTTTAAAACTATAATCTCTCTTTCATCTGCTCACATGTCTACAACAACCTTCTAAAAGCTCTGATCTCCAATCTCCTTCTCCTCAAACTTGCTTCAGGGATGACAAGTACTATTCCAATGCCAATAAACCTCTGCATTTGTAGTTTAAAGTTGCTTTTACGTGCAAACACGTTGGTGTGCCTAGAACGCTTTGAGAGGGGAACTTGGTTATTAATTACACTAAGTCAACAGGCACAGACCTAGACTGTTTGCATAAACTGATCACTCTGTCTTAAGCCACTACACCCCCGGTTTGGATATGTTTTCAGTTACCAAATCCTTTTAACCTTGTCTCATTCATACTACTTAACTTCATTCACGCGTCTTACTTCCCATCTGCACTACTGCCAACCAGGCCACTTACTCGAACACATTCTTTTAACAGCTTCCTTTTGCTGTCTTCAAGTGAAGCCCTGTCCTTTTTGTTACATTAGAGGCAGTTTCAAAATACACAGCTGTTATTAGCTTCTTTTGTTGTCCCCCCTTATTTAGGTGAGGTATAGACTTGATTTCAACAGTCCTTGAGATGTGGGTCCTACCAATTGGCCAGAAATTTCTTCTGCAGAGCGAGTTCTCTTGTCTTTAAACCTTGTGTTCGGTGGGACCTGTTTCTCCACTTTCCTTGAATGTGTTGTCTTTTCCTTACAGTGGACCCTTCCATTGCCATCTACATAGAGACCTTCTCTCCTCCTCCTTTATCTGCTCTATACCCAGTCTTTTTCTGGTCTCTCCTATGGTGTCAGCTCCTCCTGCAAGCCTTACCTGACTCCTCCCAAGATGCCATGGGCTCTTGTCACCTCTGGTGTTGCTGGTGCAGCCGTTCACCTCTCCTGTCAGATGGTAGGCTCAGCAAGAGGACAGGTGGTGCTGCTTTTTGATTATTTCTGGCAAAGAACAGTTTTTGCTTTACAGACTTAACATTCTTATTGAATGAATAAATAAGCAAGCCCTCATCTGGAGTTGTACTCTGAATCAGGCCCTGTTATGAGATATTTATGTGTATCAATTTATTTAATATTCACTTATAAGGAGATATTGTTAGCATAATTTTGTGGCTGATAAAGCCCAGAAAAATTAAATAACTCACTCAAAGCAGGTAGAGGATAAGTGACATGGCAAAAATTCTAAACTAGCTCCCAAATCCATGTATGTAGCCATGACACGAAACAGCTGCTCTGACCACAGTCTGGGATAGCAGAAGTCTGCTTGGCTGAACGTACGGAATTAAGGGATGACGCAAAGCCGGTGGCATATCAGAGAAAAGATCCAAGTAAGACCTGGGCTGACGAGCTGTGTCAGAACTGGTGGCTGAAATCACACACCTCTAGCCTGATGTATGCGTATTATTTGAAGTAATGTGTCTGTTTATATGTGTATTGATAATACTGAAAGAACTTCGTAAAAGCCCGGTACTTACCAAGCACTTCTACATGTTTTCTGTAACAGGCAGTTAGTTATTCACTTATTATTTATGTATTCTATTGGGGACCAAACTTGGGGCTGTAAGATTGTCAGACAATGCTCTATCACAAGGCTGAATCCTTACTCCCGCTTTTAAACTTTTGACAAGGTGACGAAACTGAATTATCTGGACTTGCTGATTATACATACATTAGTATAAAACCTGAAATGTGATGTGTAAAGTTACAAAGATCTCAAAGAAGACTTCCGGGAAGACAGCAGAGCCATAAACAGCAACAAACCAACCTCTGTAGGTTTCAAGCTGGGGAGGAAAAGAAGGAAGGAGGTGGATTCCTAGGACCTAGGAAGGCTTTGAAGGGACAACTGGGGCCCACAGAGAGAGATCTTAGAATGCACGGAACCTGGGATTTGCCAAATGAAACCTCTGCCTCTGCCTTACATTTTTGTCTTTGAACAAATGTACTCATTCTTCATTCAGCAAATGTTGCTGAGTGTTCACTGTGGGCTAGCTTCTAGGAAAGATTTTGGATCATTCTTGCCTGTGCTCAGCCACGCCATACATAGTTTCCTTTACAGAACTGTGTTGCACTGACTCATCAGGCATTTCTTCATAACGAACGCTGCTGTTTTCATGTATTGGAGTACAAGCGCCATTCAGGAGCAGGAGCACTGCTCTGGAAATCAAGTGTGTAGGTAGTCACGTCAACAGCACCTCTGACCGGTGAGTGCGCGAGCGTGGCCTACTCCTGTTAGGGTTCAGAGTGACCTCATAAAGCAGAAAATGCACAAAAACAAACGTGCACTGCTTCCTGAGGAGTCTGACTTGGTCAAATAACGTATTTAGCACTTGGTATATGATAAGCACTCTTGATATTTTAAAAGAATTACTGTTTTTAGTTGAGTATTAAGTCTGGATTTTTTAAAAATTACATTAACTTGAAAGAAATTATTCTGCAATTAAGGGAAAACCATCTATTTGAATAGTTTGTAGTTTGAGAGAATATCTGCTACATTTGTAAAATAAAATGAGTTTGTAAGGTTTCTCCCTTTTTCCACTCAGAAGAGGTCTCTGTCCTTGAACATAAAACACAAATAACCCTTGTGCTGTTAATTATTGGCAAATCATGCCATTCTCACCCTATGGAAATAATGCAATGGCTATACCAACAAAGGGTTACTAGTTAACAGGCACCAGCTGTGAAGAGTATAAGAGAATCTCAGCCCGATGGTAACTATCCTGCTTCCACTGCTGCCAACAGTGAGATAGCTGGCAACCATGAAGCTGGTAGCATCAATTATTTTAATTTTCCTACTATATTTCACTGACTCCAAAACACTGCACAAAAATGCATATGGAATAGGTAAGCTACTTTTTTTTTTGCCTTTTCTCTATGTCAAAATTCTTAAGTTTGTACTTACCATTTGTCTTAATTTATGTATCACATTTATTGCTCCACAGAGGAAAAATATTCAATTGGCAGTTATATTTAAATGATTTGTGTATTCCATGTTGAATTAATTTTTGTAGAGTATTTACTTGGTAAGTATACCAACATTATACACACACGCACACACACACATGCACATACACATATACCTACTAGTCCCATGAAATTAATGGTACCTTTATTCTCCCTTTGGCAAATTTGGCAGTACTGGGGACTTAACAAAGTGCCTTACATTCAGTGACTTCTCAGCAGTTTTTGAGACAGGATTCCCTGAGTTTCCCAGGCTGGCCTCAAACTTCTAATACTCCTGTCTCAGTCTCCCAGAGGGCAGGCATTAAATGTGCTGGACGCATCTTTATTAATTCAGGAAAATTGACTGAAACAGCAGTATTGTGACTGGCATCTGAAAGAGCCAGCTGTAATGTAACTGTTTAAAAAGGTGCCCGAAACATTTTTAACTGTTTCATTTCCAAGCCTATCAGAACATTAAAGTACAGAGGGAAACGAAACAACTGGAAACCATGAAGTATAGAATTCAGCATTAGTTCTACTGTAAATAATGCTTATAATTTTATTATTTAGTTTTCTCAAGTATACAGTTAAGATATTTGGATGGGTTATCCCGTCTTCCCAGTTCTGCAGTCTACAGTTCTAACTTGAGTAGAAACATCCTTGCAGTTGAGACCAGGACCTTTCATAAGTTTGTTTTGTTTCCAGCCTCCACGTTGGATTCTTCCCAGTGTTCTTCGGAGATGAATTTGGCCAATGTGTAAGTTTTTCAGGGATCAATGCACTTTTTGTATGCAAAGCAAGATAATTTTAGTTACATAATTAAATGAGATTTGATAGCTCTCTGAGTTTTTAAATGACAAAGGCAAATAGGAAATTTTGAAAAATATTTAATACCAAATTGCTAGTGAAGAAGTTGAAGTTTGGTCGGTGCCTTGATATTAACCTCTAGATTACTTGGCATTCCATGTAGTAAACTAAGATTTTATCAGTCACAACTATTTATGAATTTATGAATTTTCTCATCAATACCAATAGGATTATAATACAATGCTCTTTATTCTGTATACTCTTTAAATCTTAGTAGCAAACTACAGAAGGTAAAATACTCTGTTTTGTTTTTTATTGGAGGGCAAATTGTGCTCTTGAGTGCCGTTGCTCCATCCCAAGCGTCTGAGATTTCTAACAGGAACCCTAAAAGCATGCACTGCTGCTCCTGCTTGCATACAGAAAGCTGTGCAAACGCTGCTTTGAGTCCCGCATGAATACCACAGTCCTGGAGCAGAACCGCATAGTACTGGAAACTAGAGGCACAGGTTTAATGACTAAGACTTTGCTTAAACTTTAAAAATAACACTGTAATATTTATAATTATAGGCACATTATAAGAATGGGTAACTGAAAAAGAGAAATCACTCTTGAAAAATTACCTTATTTTTACTTTTAATAGCTATGTGTACATTTATAGGGGAAGATGACCACAAGAAGGACTAACATTTCTTTCTGGATGGCTAGAATCTAATTTTTAGCACAGGTCACTCACTAAACAAGTCAGAATGTAAACAGAAAATGAAACAAGCGGAACTATGCTTCAGAAAGACAAGCTTGATACAATTTTGTTCCTTAAGAATGCATGTGTTTTTATTTTAGAGCTACCATATTATTTTCCCAATTTGTGCAAGACTCTACTTATGAGGAAGTGAGAAAAATGGTGACAGATGTATTGACTGTAATTAAGAAACCCACTGGCAGTGAACAGCCTGCAGAATGTCTAGAAAACCAGGTGAGTGAATAAAAAGTAAAACGCACTGTGATACTTGGCCAAAATTTATTGTGTCGAAGACAAGACCCAGGAAAGGAATGTATTTGAGTATCTAAAAAGCTGTTGTAGGACAGGAGCGTCTGAATCATTTGGAATTACTAGAGAAGGCAGGTGAAAAAAGTGAGTGCTGTCATAATCAGACAGTGACTAAGACCCAGTTTTTGGAATGAAATTATCTGACTGTCGATGGGTGTGTTACTACTTACTACTTAAGTTTCAGTGTTCTTTTTCTGTGACATCAGGGCTAATCTTAAATCCAATTTAGACTTGCTGTGGACATTGGTATAATAGTAGCAGCTAATTTATCTAGCACACAGTGTGGTTGGCATTCTGCTAGGGACTGTGACAAATGCATTGATTTTTTTTTTGAAAGTTTTTTTTTTGGTAGGGAGACAGCACTGTGGATTTGGAATGGTTGTCCAGTGTGTCAAGAGACTTTGGCTAGTTCTCACTGGCAGAATTCAGCTTTGTTTACAAATATTAACTTATTAAATCTTTATAATAATCCTAGGAGTTTGATGCTAACATTCCAGTTGAGGAAACTGACAGAGTGGTAACCTTCCTTAAGAGAATAACACAATGACAGAACTGGGATTTAAACCAGGCCATCTGGCCCCAATGCTAATGTCCTCAGTAGCTTCACTATACTACAGCAAACGTGAGGCACACAGGGCAAATTAGGATTGCCAGATTAAGCAAAGTGAGATTAACATCAAAACTAATGCTCTGCTAAATCTAAACTTTACTTTCTTTTCTTTTAGCAGTGCTGTGAATTGAAAAGGTCCTCACACATGCTAGGCAAACATTCTGTCACCCAGGCCACATCCCTTTTTAACATTTTTTATTTTGAGACAGAGCTTCAAATTTATCATCCTCTGGCCTCAGCCATGCAAGTAGCTTGAATTAAAGGCATGGATCACTATACCTAACAAATCTGAATTTCAGATGAACAATGAATACTTTTTGTTAGTACGAAGCTGTCCCAGTATAGAGGCTCAATTAATAGTAGTAGAGGCTCAATTAATAGTAGTTGTTGTTTATTTTATCTCAATATAGAAATGAACCTTATATTGATTATGGAACAGAATGTGTAGAGAATCCACACGGTTCAAATGTGTCTGGGACACTCTATAAGACACGCCTTTTAAGATATAAAATGCTTTCTAACTCTGAAACTTCTGAATTAACAAAAACTCCTGTTTTGCATCTATGTTTATGACTTTTTCTGATAATCTTTTAAAACTGTATACATAAATTATGCAGAATATTTTCCCAATTGCAGCTTTATGTCCAATTAGAGGGGCAAGGTAATGCTACAGATTGGTGATTTATCACTGTCAAGTTAAAGGTTTTTTTAAAATGTTGATTGGGAGTTAGAATTCTTAATTAAAGTTTTCATTTTCTGACATCAATGAAACAAATGCATCAGGGACTTTTTTTCAAATAGTGGTATCCTTCTCTGATGCTGATAAAACTTAGGTATCAAAGAAGGAAACATGTACATTTTAAATCATTTTAACTAAATTTGTAACTATGACCAATGAAAAGTATTTCCATTTTATCCTATCTTGAAATTGTTTTTATTTTTAATCAAAAAATAATGTTCAATTCTGGATCAATGTTTTGTCATAAGAAAGCCCATGGAATGAATATCTATTTCTGAAACATGGTTTATATAAAAAGAGAAAACTTACATATCTTGGGGCTAAAGTGCTGAAAACATAAAAGGAAAAAATAAAATAAAATTGACGAAGAGAAACAAAGTATTTCATGACCTTTTCTATTTAAAATAAAATACACTTGTTTAATACTCATGCTTATTACTCATTGGAAGTTAAAATTCTAGTTTCCAAAAGGGAAGCAAGAAAGCTATGTTATCTGATTAACACTGAATATGCTGGAATTACATGGGAAATCTTTTTTCTTTCTTTCTTTCTTCTTTCTTTCTTTCTTTCTTTCTTTCTTTCTTTCTTTCTTTCTTTCTTTCTTTCTGATTTTGGATAGTAGAAAACTCTTCACATGTTTTACAGAATTTTAAAGATCAGTTGATGGTCCTTCACTAAAAGTAAGAGCTTTCTTACAGCTATCCACCTTCCTCGAAGAAATCTGTCACGAGAGGGCGACCCTGGAGAGGTATGGACTTGCAGACTGCTGCAGCCACAGCGGAGAGGAAAGGCACAAGTGTCTACTGACACGCAAAAAGGCTGCTCCAGCATCCATTCCACCTTTGCAAGTTCCAGACATGGTCACGAGTTGCAAGGCTTACGAAGAAAACAGGGAGATGTTCATAAACAAGTAAGGAAAATCCTGGAGTGGGAGCAACACAAAGCAGTTCACAGTGCACTGTGAAGTATGACGTAGTACTAAGCTTGGGGCTGTACCTATAAAGACCTGCTCAAGGCACTTAGCAGAGCAACTCTGAAAACAATGCCTATGCACCCATGCTAGATGCAGCGAGGACTCGCAACTGACCCAGTATCTGTCTGTAGTCTCGGGAGACACAGATTTAGTCTCAATTGTACCTTGTCCGACAATATATTAATTTTGCATAAACTGACTCTATCTAGAGCCAAATATTGATGGATCCTGTTTACCAAACTGCCTGTAAACAAAAAAAAAAATGAAAGAGGTATAATTTAGATGGATAAACAAGGCTAAGGTATTGAGCACCTAGGGTTTTATAGGAACAAATGTGATGGCACCAAGAGTTGGACTAATGACCACCAACAACTTTTGATACTGTTTCATCTTTCTTGTTTTTTCTTTTCTTATTTTGTTAATGAGGAAGCTGCAATCTGGAAGGGTAAGGCAACCGGATGAGCGCACACTGCCTATACATTTGAATCATGTTTTCTGTTGGGGAATCTGCACCATAGAGAGAGTCAGGGTGGATAACTCCATTCTGCATTTGAATAGAAAAAAAAAAGAGTCCAAGATTTTGCTCTGTTTAGCAGAAGTCTGGCCTTGATTCCTCAACAAATCTGAGAAAACTTAGTGGAAAAATCACTTTAATAAGAATCATAGCATTCCTATTTTTTCATAATAAAATCTGGTATCCTGTGTTAGTTCTTTTGTCCCCTTGAAGAGCTTTAGTGAGCATTTATTTTGTTGACAGCATCTGGAAAAACAGGACAGTGTTCCCCTAAAAAATACAGTGAAGAACATGCCTAATTTGTTGCTGTTGCTGTTACCTGAATGTTTAAATTCCAGAGCTCACTTCCAAGCAGTAGTCATGCAGTTGTTATATGTTTGTAAACTCTGTGCCTTCTTCACTTCACAGGTACATCTATGAGGTGTCCAGGAGACACCCCTTCCTCTACACACCCACTGCTCTCTCTTTGGCTGCCCGCTATGACAAAATATTTCCATCATGTTGCAAAGCTGAAAACGCAGCTGAATGCTTCCAAATGGAGGTATTACGTTTGCACGAATGTCTCAATCAATGTGTAGTCTGGCTGTGAAATTTAAAAGTAGAAATATGCTTTGTGCGAAGGACGTCATTTTCAGAACAGAGTATACTTTAGAGGTCTGATACTCTTTGTGTAAAAAATTGAAGTTGCTGTTTTTTATTCATTCATTCAGCCAACAATTATTATTAAGTTTGGTGGGATAAAGAAGAAAGGACAGGAAAGCAGCATATGAATGGGAGTGAAGAGAAAGGGGAGAAGAGGAGAAGGAGAAGCAGACAAAATGTTTACACTGTACTTACAAGAACTGTGTTGAATGCTTTATATTCATTAATATTTTAGCCCTTAGAATAAATTTTAGGTGTATTATTGTCATTTAACAAACAAAGAAACTTAGGTTTAGAGAAGAAAATAGCTTTCTTAGACTCAGATACCTAGTATAATAATCACAATTAGCTATTTTCCACCAAAGCTTTCACAAAAATTTCCTAAGCATCATGACTTTTCTCAATGTCAGGTTGAGATGCAGTCTTATTTGTTTAGCTGAGCAGAAATCAGCAGGCTCCCATGTATCTTTAAAGTATGTACAAGTGCAGCTGCTTATTCACAATACCAACATCAACATGTTCTGCTTTGAGGTATTTTTAATAAATCTGTCCGCATGGATACATATAAACTGAGCTAAAAGAATGAATAAATAATGTTCTGCAAATGCATATGACATAATTTTTAACTAAAAACATTTTATAGAGCTTTGTTTTACTTATGCTTATTGTTTTTCCTCATTATTACAGTTCATAAAATACAAGCTTTTTAAAACACCTTATTTGTTCTATGTCTAGGCAGCACCAATTACAAAAGATTTACAAGAAAGCAGCTTATTAAATCAACACGCATGTGCAGTGATGAGGAATTTTGGGCCCCGGACCTTCCAAGCCATGTAAGTCTAAGCTTCAGCCAGAGAGATGCTGAGAGCTGTAAAATACGCGGCTGTCATGGAGACCAAAGCCTTTGGTCAAGGCTATTGTGATTAGCTTTGAAGGACTAGAAGGTAGTTTACTGACTATTCTGTTAGAAAAGCTTCCTAAAGCCTCACTCAGCCAGTACATGGCAGAGAATTTTAAGGTTGATAGTAGTTGCCTACTATTTGGAAAACTCGTAAGTTCTTCCCACAAATTATATACCACCTTATAAGACCAGGTTTTGGTAGCTCCTCTCAAAAGTAGATCGACCTTTGTTGAGAATCACTTAAAATGTGTGATTTAACAAGCAATTCTTTATGTTAATTGTGCTCCCTCGCCTGCTATAAGGTTCACTGTGTCAACAGTTACTCCGTTTTAAAACATTCCTTTGAGACGGTAGTATTGGGATTTACTTTCTGGTGAGGAGTAAAATTTAAAGTACAGAACTGGTTTAAAGTACTATTTAACTCTTTTGTGACAAAATATTTCAGTGTAGAAAAACATCCGCGCTCTTAGTTAAGAAAGAATGAATGCATGCATTTAGAGTTTGTTAGTTAAATAACATGTTAAAACACTGTACCTGTGGACACCCGGATGAAAGTTTTGAGTCACCGAGTTAGTTCCAAATACTGTGTAAACTGTCTTCTTGGAAGAGGTCAGATGTATCCTTTTGCTACTTTCCAGAGCTACTAGAAATTTAAAGACTGATCTATAAACTACTTTAAGTTTATCTTAGTCACAAAGTAGAAACTAACATCTGATTAGAGCGACTTTAATATTTACCTGTAAGTAAAGTTGAATGTTCTGAGGTTATAAGCAGAATCCATGTTCATCAGTAGGGGAAACATCACCACATCACACAGACACCTCTTAAAATTTAATGAAGCAGCAGACAGAGCCAGGATTTTTATTTTTCACTTGGCTTCTGGCACCCTGCGTATCTCCGCATGCCGACCTGTCAGGAAGGCCTGGTGCCTCCTTTCTCACACATGCACATGCACACCGGGCCTGGGTTCCCAGAAGTTTTGCTCCCAAGTGAAAAATGCGAATCATTCTCATGGAATTCTGTGTTTCTTAATTGTTTACTCTTTTTAATGTCTTCCCACTAGTCACAGTGATTCAAATGCTCAGTAAGTACCAAGGATGAACAATGCAAAGATAGAATTCATCTCAGTTCCCAAGATGGTTTAAGAAATGATCAACTACTTTCAAACCATGCTTGGGCCCGGGGTTAGCTACTGAGCTAACACGGCGCGCAGAAACGAGGAGGCTTGTTAAGCCCCGGCTCGTCGCAGCGCTCGGTTACTGGTGCTCTTGCCCTCCCGATGCTCCAGTGACGCTGCCGCCTGCCGGAACCCGTGCTGACCTTAACTCCCCTCTCCAGAACCATCACGAAACTGAGCCAGAAGTTTCCGAAAGCGAATTTTTCTGAAATGCAGAAACTGGTCATGGACGTGGCCCACGTACACGAGGAGTGCTGCCGAGGAAACGCGCTGGAGTGCCTCCAGGACGGGGTGAGCCCGGGCTCCCGCGCGCCCCCGCCGGCCGCCGCGCGCCCCCGCCGGCCGCCGCGCGCCCCCGCCGGCCGCCGCGCGCCCCCGCCGGCCGCCGCGCGCCCCCGCCGGCCGCCCCGCGCCCCGCCCTCCTCCGCCCTGCCCGGCCGTGGGGGAGGCGGAGGCCGTGGTCGGGCGCGCGCGGCTCTGGGCGGAGGAGGCCGCGCCCCGCGCGATTTCGCTTTTTTTCCTCAGCAGTTCTCTCAGAGTCAGACGACAGTTTTACTGATTTTCACGCGCATTTTAATAATTAGGCTTTGCACTTTCGGAGCTCAGAACCGCTCTTGGCCGAGAGCTGGACGCTGAATTCCAGTCCGTGTCAGCCGGGCTTCAGCCTCGAGGGCGAGGGCGGGCCGCGCCCCCCGCAGGATGCGCGGGCGCTGCGGGGCTCGGGCGCGGCGAGCTGCTGCTCCCTGCTGGACTGGCCGGTGCTGCGGGCGGCTGGGCGCGATGCGCCTGGTGCTGCCGGGCGGGCGGGAGGCCACTGACCCGGGCGGCACGCGGGCTCGCGCTTGCTGGAAGCCTGCAGTTTAGCCTAAGACTGCGGAAGGTGGGTTTGGACAGCGCTGCTCAGAATGGAGAGGACAGGCCTCAGCGAGAAGAGCGCGGTTTGGCACAT
Organism: Dolichotis patagonum; assembly: GCA_004027295.1. Lineage (NCBI taxonomy): Eukaryota > Metazoa > Chordata > Mammalia > Rodentia > Caviidae > Dolichotis > Dolichotis patagonum. The sequence continues at coordinate 15,353 of PVJX010012633.1, forward strand.
GCTTTGCCTCCCAGAATGCTAAATTCTATCTTGGAGAATAAACCTTAATGTTCATACTTTGTTTTCCCGTGGCAGGAGAAAATAATGTCGTACATCTGCTCGAAGCAAGACGCTCTGTCGAGCAAAATAGCAGAATGCTGTAAACTTCCCATCCTTGAGCTTGGCCACTGCATAATCCACGCGGAAAATGACGAGACGCCTGCTGGCCTCTCCCCGGAGCTGGGCGGGTTCCTAGGAGACAGAGATTTCAGTCGCTTCTCCCCGGGGGAAAAAACGATGTTCTTGGCCAGGTGAGGCTGTCACTATGTCCAGCCCTGGCTCTTCTGGTGACCTGTGTCTGTGCCCTTGAAAGGGGAGCTGAGGGTTCAGGATTTCAGCTGACTGCGAAGGTGATTGGCTGGGACGGCCTGAGCGAACCGCGAACCGGATGCAAGCAGACAGCTAGGGGGAGGGAATGCGACCCATTTTACAGTGGGTGGGCTTTCCCTAGCAGAACATTATTTCAATAATGAACATTATTTAATAATGTTCATTATGAACATTATTTTAATAACGTTCTGCTAATGTCTCTAAACATGTTTTTCTTGTCTTTAAAATAGCAATGCATGCCTGTAATCCTAGCACTCAGGAGGAAGTGGCAGAAGAATTACCCTGAATTTAAGCCCAGCAGTTTGAGCTATGTAGTGAGTTCAAGACCAGTGTGAACTATGTAGAGAGACTCTACCTCAATTACAAACAAACAAACCATCAAACAAAACCAGTAGTGTTCTGTAATGTAATTGGTAGACTACGTTTTTATTCTTTATGCCTTTAAGGAAAGCAATCAGTCAAGTTAATACATTTTCCTTTATTATATGTGCCTATGAACACTATAGAGGAAGGATATATGTAGCTATTAAGACGGTATACTTAATCATCTCCAAGGGTCGTTCTCAATTTAAGAGTCTGATCCTAACACTGTAATGAAAATGTTGGTCTATTTTTTTTAATATTCTCTGAAGACACTACTTTTGTTGCATTAAAATAAGCCATTCACTATGCATTGTTTGCATTGCTAAATAAAATCACAGAAACTGGAACAAAGACCAAATTCTGACATTTCATTGGTGGTAGATCGAAATACAACCAATTTCTGTAACTTGGAAATACAATTAGTAAATTCAAGAGTTAACTTCAGCGTCACACATCCATGCATATCTGAAGCTGTTTGTCTACTGAATGCAGTTCTTTCATCACAGCATCTTTGCAATAGAAATCTTCCCCAAGGCTCTGGCATCAGTTTCTGTGCCAGAGAGCTGTCCAGGGCAGCTTCCCCTGACCATGTGTTAAATTAGTGGTCCCTCCACCTTGGGCCACCTTTTTTCCTCTTTCTTTATTTTTACTCATTGATTTATCTCCACTGGAGAAATATGAACTATGTCTTGTTTACTTATTTTTGTCCCCCTAACATGTACTTTGAGAGGGTAAACATTTTCTCTTACACAGCATAGGTTGCTTAAAGCAAGAAAGCACTGAAAGATATATTTGTTGAATGAACATAAACTACACAATGAAAAACCAAAATGTGTTGCAAAAGAAATAAAAATGCCACTGTGCAGAATGGTTTGAGAAACTGGTTTGTATTGATAGTTTTGCACTTCGTAGAATTCAAATTATATTTGATGTCCAGCATTATTAATTTGATTTTTAATTTCTCTCCCTTTCTCTTACTCTTTCTACACATACCTTCATTTTGTCTGAGTTCAAAAGAACTTATGATACTTTTCCCACAAATTTCAGTTTTATTCATGAATATTCACGAAGACACACTGAACTTGCTGTCTCAATAATACTAAGAATTGCTAATGGATACCAGCAGCTATTAGAGAAATGTTTCCAGTCTAAAAACCCCCTTGAATGCCAGGATAAAGGGGTAAGTTGCTCTAGAATTTTAGGAAGAATCTGAAAAACTAGATAGATTATCATCCACTAAAAGTACTGCTTGGGCTGGAGGTACAGCTCAGTGGTAGAGCACTTAACTGTGTGTGAGGGCCTGGGTTCCATCCCTAGCAACAGTCAATCAACAAACACACATAAACGGTTTGAAAGCATACAGTTATAACCAAACAGTTAGCTAGTTACACTTGGAATTGGCAATCTAGGTATTAAATAGTTATTAATTAGTAATTGGCAACTAATGACTTAAGAAATAAAAATGTTGACTGAAAGTTTTTTGGTGCACAAAATAAATAATCATTTTTGGACAGTTTCAGAAAGACAAGAATTTTGTACAGAACTGTTGCCTTTTATCCAGAAATTGAGTTCTGCCACTAAATAATTTTGATGATTCACAAAGTTTTAAATTTAGTGTCTATTTCCTGTAATTTTCAAAATTTTACTTTACCATCTTCAATATTTAAAAAACCTCTAAGAGTGGTTTTGTAATAGAATAAAAAGATTGGTTGATTTTATATTCAAAGTTATATGACACAAAGAGAGAAAAATGTTTGTGATAATGCTGTTCTTTCAGGAGCAAGAGCTGCAGAAATATGTCCAGGAGAGCCAGGCAATGGCAACACGAAGCTGCGGCCTCTTCCAGAAACTCGGAGAGTATCACCTGCAAAACACGTGTGTCCTTTAAACGGTGTTTTCAGTGACTTACAATTAACAAGCAGAGGAAATAGAAATCTAAGATAGAGAGCAATGATTCCTTTTGTTTCAGCCCCTCTTGGGGGAAGCCAGGAATCTGCTGACTTGATTGTCCCCCAGAGGAGGTCCCCTGTTCCCTCTTAGGGAGCATGCAGTCTGGCCTGTGGAACTGGCTGCAGAATCATTTTTGCAGTAAAGGCATCTACTCTGCCATAGGTTGTCAAAGTCTGAACACCAAGGGATCAGAGAATCAGTGCAGCAGGCTGAAGGTAGAGGTCGGCTGCCTGCTCAGGCTGTGCCTCCCCAGTGAGACCGACTGGGCGATGGGCGTAGAAAGCGGGATTCCAGTGAGCACAATCAAAGCCTGGTGTCTCCTGACACCAGGAAGGTTCTGTGAGAAGGAGCAAAGGGCCAAGAAACTCATGACTGACTCAGGACGTGGGGAATGCTTCTTTCAGGTTTCTCATTGCTTACACGAAGAAAGCCCCTCAGCTGACCTCATCTGAGCTCATGGCATTCACCAGGAAAATGGTGACCACAGCGGCCACATGTTGTAAACTCAGTGGGGACAAGCAGTTGGCCTGTGGGGAAGGAGCGGTGAGTAACTGTGCTCCTTAGTCCCACCTCCTCTGTGTCAAAGTGGAGGTGGCTTTTGGCTTGTTCTGTGAGTCACAGTGAAAGCGGGCCAAAGAACCGGGCTCCGAACAGTGCACACGGCGACTGTGTGACTTTGGCGTGGCAGGAGAGATGGAATGACCAGTGTGTTATTAACTCTAGGATCTTCTTGACATTTTTCATTAAATACTTTAATGTTAGAAAAGAAAAAAGTTTTGCTTTTGACAGATTAAATTAGCCACTTGGCTTTTTGCCAGTTGTATATAATCTTATTGTTGGGAACAGCTGCTCCTTTTGATAGTATGGGGAACATGACAGAGTAAGTCCTGAGTTCTGGATAATAAGATGATTTTCCACTTCATAATTCTAATAATCTATACTTCCTTGTCACTCATGCCACGTATGTGAGTACAGATTGAAAATTTAAATTACTGTTTCCTTTAGTGTCACCTTTGTCCTGATTTTGGTGATTGAAAATTATTTACAAATTAGTCTTCATGTCTTGGAACTTTCCTCAAAATGTTAGGAGAAAATGAGAGTTTCCTGCAGTTAGGGGTCCCTTTAGCCAGGGGCTGAGCCTTCTCATTGTGAAGGTGACAATGCAGGAATGCAGGTCCTGGGAGCCGCCTTCCTGTGTCCCCAGCTCACTTCCTTATCTTTGGAGTCATATCACATGGGACAGACACTGGCTGTTATCAGGCTTGAGCTGCTGTATCTGATATCTAAGAGTAAAAGTTGTACCATCCTCAACTGTCCTTAAATAATCTGAATATTTCGTATAGCACTGACCTGATATATAGTGTACACACAAAATGTGTTAATGTTTATTCAAAGTTGCTGTGAGGTGTTTAAAAAATACCTTTAAGAATGAAAGCTGGAAGAAACATATTAGGAAATTCTTAAAGACACTCACACTTTGGCCCTATTTCTTTTCTGCTGGTTGTATGTGTGCATGTCTATATGCATGTATGTATAGACAGATAGATCTTAAAGACTATTCTTAGCTTTAGACAGTGACCCTGTGTCTTAAAAGTAAAGTTCAAGTTCATATACACAGAAAGGAAGCCCTCTGTTGATTTTCATGGATAAGGGCAAAAACTTTTTCTCCATTTGGAAATAAATGTGCAACTGGAAGCATGTTTCAAATAATTAACACAGAAGACGTTAGGGCTATCCTCAGCAGCCCGTCGATAACTTCAGCTGCTAAATGCTAGGGTTTTTCCAAACAGATGTGGACCAGGAATCTATGATATGGCAACCCATGAGTGTTCCTATACAGAAAACATTTTCTTGTACTATTAATTATAATTTGCTGGGCATTAAATTATCATAAAAGCTTTCTGGAACTCTAAATCTATTTGTGGCCAACGTCCATCTCTTGAGTTCTGTCTCTGTTTTGACCAGGCTGACCTCATTATCGGACAGTTGTGTATCAGACACGAAGCACGCCCTGTGAACCCTGGCGTGGGCCGTTGCTGCAGCTCTTCGTATGCTGACCGCAGGCCGTGCTTCAGCCATCTGCTGGTGGACGAAACCTATGTCTCCCCGCCATTCTCTGCTGACAAATTCATCTTCCGTAAAGATCTGTGCCAAGCTCAGGGTGCAGCACTACAAGAAATGAAGCAAGAGTAAGAAATTGTTATTTTCTAGCAAAGAGAAAGCCAGCAATGCCAAGGGGCAGTTGGTATAAAGAGACTTCTTTATACTCCTCACATTCGTGGGCCCAGTAGAATATATTATCCTTAAAGAACTTAAGATTTTTTTTTAAGAAATGGCTTTGTCCCAATGTTCTCTCTTGCAAAATTGTCCCTGAATTATAACTTCTCCTTACAATAAAGGGTGAGGAAAATGGACAATCTCTCTTGCAGTGTTAGGGTGTCTCTGTGCAGTGAGTCTGGGTAAATTTGTTCCGAGTGTAAGAATCATATAATTAAGTCTTTCTTATGCTTTAAGGATCACAATGTAAGGGTAACATAGTGTGGGTATTGAATGAAATACATATTTTGTTTCATGGCATGAGCCATTCTGTCATGTAAATCTCCAAACACTCATGCATTTTAATACTCACTTGGTTTTGAAAAGGCTCCTCCTTTGTTGGGAAGCCTGCTGTTCCTTTTTCTCCATGACAGTCTGAAGTGTGCTTCTAGGAACATGGAAATGCTGTCTCTTCTAGCAAGCTTTCCCTATTGCCTCAGCCTACAGTATTTTCAACAGGAATACATTAAATGAGTCACACCAGCAATCAGGGCAGTCAGTGCCCAGGGAAACATGCGACAGTGGTGGGGCAGGGTCTGAAAATCTGGCCTGATTATGAACGACACACTTTAGAAGAGAGAACAGGAAAACATACTAAGCAAGCAAGAAGAAGACATTTCATTATGCAGAGGAGAGGCAGAACTGTGACACAGTATTCCGTCTATAGTGTGCACAAGTCCGGACAGAGAGTGCTTGACAGTTTCCGCCTCACTGCTCGGGTGGGAGCGCTGGAGCCGAGGTGTGTGCGCTGCCCCTGCTGATGGGCCAGGGAAGCCATGGCTTCTGGGCTCTGAAAGCCTTAGGAAAACACCTTTGCATAGAACATTTCCCTGCATTTTGTTTTGTTTTAAATCACAGGCTTCTCATTAACCTTGTGAAGCAGAAAGTGCAGATAACAGAGGAACAGCTGGAGACCATCATTCCAGATTTCTCTGGCTTTTTGGAGAAGTGCTGCCAGCATCAGGAGCAAGAAGCCTGCTTTGCTGAGGAGGTCTGTGTGGTCCCGCTTACTCTCAGAATGCTCGCCGGAAATCTGCAGTGAGAGGAAAACAACACCTCACAAGGCTGACTTTAAACAGTCTCAGAAAGACTTAAATTTCATTTAAAGATAGGTGAAAGGATTTTAAGAGATTTTTAAAAATAATCACATTTTCTTGCTAGATATTAATAATTCTAGTTTTAAAATATATTAAGATTAGTAATTTTGATTTATTTCCAGTAAGAAAATCTATTAAGCAAATACATAAATAAGCAATTACAATTTAGGCAATTTTGGCCCAAAATTAAATTTTGTTAAAAATATTAAAATAATTTAAAGGTAAATTAATTATGTAATGGGAATATGGGGAGAATATGTATGGAAACTGCTTTTGAGCTCACTTAGCATTCCTTTGTATATCAACAAAGTGGTAATTAGGGCTAATCTTATTACAGTTATTTAGTGACTTGAGATGGATTGATAATTGGCTACATTTTCTTTTACCTTCCTGGCTTTTGCTGTCCCAGTTTTTTGTATCAGAGCCATAGTCTTCACTTTCTTAATTTTTTAACTTGTTAACCTACAAACCTGTGCATTCACTCTAAGTCATGGAGAATTGCCTGTACGACTGACATGACCATCTATTCCTTTATCTAATTATTATTTGTTCTTCATTTTTTAGGGCCCGAAACTGATTTCAAAAACTCGTACTGCTTTGGGAGTTTAAATTACTTCAGGTAACAAAAAAATTCACATCAGTCTAAATAATATGCTGATTCTCTTCCAATGTCACTCTATACTGAGGTTGATCTTCTCAGAAGTAACTTTAATTTTGTTAAAAATACAATGAAATTCCATTAAAATAAACCAGAAGAAAATTATGCCTAAAATGTTGTTACTGACTCAATAAATGTAAAATTAGTTTACTTCAAAGTCTTCAGAGGATACCACTGGAAATCCTTATCATGTATCTCCATTTTCCTCATATAAAATAATATATGCTGCTACCTTCTGTAGCAAGTAATATATGCTTTAGTAAAATAATATATGCTGTTACCTTCTGTGTCTAGTCATTGAATTAATACTAATTTTTGTCTTTATTGCAGGGAGAAGAGGAGAGAGTCTTTGCAGTTTGGTGTAAATTCTTGTTTAATTCCAAATAATCCATTAATGAAATGATGACTATTTTAATGTGAGATTTCCCCTATAACAGAAATAAAATATCTCCAAAATGTTTCTTCTCTGCTATTTATGAAACCATATAGAAAATTTCTCTAGTTTTATTTACTGTTATCTGAAGCAGATTCTGTTCAAAAAAATTGAGTGCTGAGTGCTGTCTGCGTGCTGAGTGCTGTCTGTACCGTGCGTGGTACTGTCTGAGTACTGTCTGGTAACAGGAGAAAGTCAGGTCAGGCTGGGTTTACAGCATCGAAGGCTAGGCTGCTTGGTGACCTTAGAACATGTCCTCAGGTTAAAGACTTGAGCATGTCCAGGGCACATTGTCCCTCAAGAGATCATTTACATATTCTAATAGATGATCTGTAAATAAGAAGAATTATACTTGTATAAAATCCATGAAAATTTAACCTCAATTTTTTCCCTCAATCTTTATCAATTCTGCATTTAACAGACATACATATGCCAACTGCACTGAAGTTTTTATTAGATGCAATTAATATTTTTATCAATTTTTCTTTTTATTAGACAAGCATCTCCTGATACTCACTGAGTAAGAAGTCTGGTTTTCTAGGTGTAGTCGTTGTCCCCAGTTGCTTCAGTAGAGAAGGAGGCTAAATAGCAATGTCACAAGATTGTGACCATAAGAGATGTACAGCAAATGCATGGGAGAATCAAAGGGTTGTGAGACCATTCTGGTTGGGAAAGTACCAGTCATTGAGGGAGAGTCTTAGTAGGGTGGGACATGAATCGGTTGGAGTAAAGAAGGCCATTCCAGGAAAGCAGAAACCACGGCCCAAAGGACAAGGTTTGCAAAGCATGATGAACAGTTAGGTGGGCACAGAGTGGGCAGGAAAAGAATATAGACCTGGAGCATCACTCTAGATACAGAAAAAGTATCAGTAAATGGTGACAAAAAGAACAGACCACCAGTAGGGAAGCTGTTTATGGTATCAGCTTTGAATGTATGTCTAAAAGTTGTGTTCATGCTTTATCCCAACCTCCAGGAGAAACAATTACTCCAGAGCAATAAAATGAGCTTTCAGTGTTACCTCTGAAATAGGTCAGGTACTCTCACAGGACAGGAGATGGGAGAAATATTTCCCCTAATTCGTGACTTCTTACCCATTTAAGGTGGAGACATGCCCTTTACCCTTTTTTGCAAACAGTGTATGCAATTCTTCCTGCTCTTATTGCAAGGACCAGGAGGCTGTAACAGCAAAGGAGGCACCATGGACAGAAATAGCTGCTGACCTGTCTGTGTCTTACACTAGAGATAGAGCCCCTAAAATATCATACTCATGAGTTAGTCGAAAGCCTTTCCTCTAGATTCATGCTGTTTTTCAGTTTCAATTTCCACTTCTTACTAAAATAAGCTCCTTGGAAACCTACTTGAGGGCCCTTCTGTCTCTGTCTCTTCTTACTCTCAATAAATATATATTGCTCTTAATTAATAAATTAATATATAATATATTAATAATTATATAGCAATATATATATTAATAAATATATATTGCTCATTCTTTGATTTTAGAGAACATGAACTTGTACTGAACATACAGTAGGTTGGGAGTTTCATTTCCCTGTATCATTTAGAGGCCTTCCACTGAGATCATTGGACAGAGGTAAGAGTTTGCTTTTGTTTCATAGACTCTGGACTGGGATTCATTTAGGTAACAAATTTTTAGCCTTCAAATTTTGCTTTTCCTTCACTCATTGCTTATAATTGTGACTTGTCTTTACCCATTGCTTATAATTACTTTGTCCATAAATAGTTCTCTTAAAATGATGATAAATATAAGTTAAAACATGGGACATTTATAAGGTTTTATTCTTGTACATATTGCATTGAGACAAGTTACTAAACTTACTAATATTCCTTGCTTGACTTTATTTAGACAATAGTACTCAAGAGAATAATGTTAGAATGCCTCTGGTAGAGTTTTAGTATAAACTTCTCTAAAATGGGTTTTAAATAAAATTTAGCTCAGACTTAGAAAATACACATGCCTATAGTAAAACTTCCACCATTTAAAAAGCACTAGGCTGGTGACTAGCCTCAAGACTTGGAGGACAGGTTCACTGAGACAGACTGGCTTGGATCCTCCTCTACACGCTAGAGGAAATGCAAGCCTGTTCTGCTCCAGTTTCCTTCCTTTGGCTTTACTTCTAATCTTTTCACCCACTTTGTACTTTCCTTTTAGAGGCATGTAAAATTAGAAAGAAAAGAACTCCAGACTGTTCCAACCTTTTCCTCCTACATTAAAGTAAAGAAGCATTCGCTAATGCTGAAGACAGGGAAGTCATCTTACATGAGGAGCACATACCCTGTCTCTGGGTCAGATGAAACGTCAGAATTTTGGCCATCAAGGAGAACATACATAAAAGGCATATCTGGGCTTAATGCTCTGGACAAGTCTCCTCTAGAGACAGAACCTGAGACACAGTGGAAAGAACCAACTTCTGGATGAAACCTGAAGGAATTATTTCCAAAAGCAGCACACTTATGGGACCAAAACACATTTAGACTAAGGAGGCTCTCCAAACTTTCCAGTTACGGATTTTAAAACCTTTAATGTAAGCTTACAAAATGCTAAGTAATGCTCTTGTTCAGGCTTTTAACTATCCCTTATAGAACTTTGACAGTAGTTACTCTGACAACTAATTAACCACTCCTATAGCAGCTGCCACTCTTAAAAGCAGAGCACAGGTTTTCCCAGCATCTCTTTGGTGAGTTCCCATTGAAGCCAGTGGCCAATGGCATGTTGACCAGACAGACATCTGGATTCCTTTCTGGAGACTGACCTCTGGTTATTTAGGCCAATAGAAACTGAGAAAAACTGAGGGTTCTTGGCCAGAGTGAATCTCTGGTGGACACTCAAAGACTCCTCAATGTAAATTGGCACAGAAAATGTCTACTTATCTATCATATTTATTTCTCTTCTAGATTAGAAACTCTCTCTAAGCTATTCAATAGATTTTAAGATCACTTAGAGATTTAACTGAGGCAACTTGCAAAAATTGGTTGCATTTTATAGCAGCTAGTAAGAAAATGGTTTCCATTTATGCCTTACCTGTGTTAATAAAGTTAGTCTTTTCTTGTGTGTGTGCATAGAAGAGTGATGTGCCATTACTAACATAAAATATGATTCCCAGATGATAATTAATAAGTTTAATCTCTGAGCTTCAAAGATATAGAAATTTATGTAAAGCATGGCCATGTCCTGCTGCTGGAAAAGATTGTCCTAGTGATTAGATGGGTAATACAACTGTCTTGGAGGTTTCTTTGCCCTAGCACCCTGGGCTGGAATTCCCCAAGTTATTTTTGCCTTATGTATCTCCAGAGGTGATCACCTTCAGAGTACAGCCAGAGAAATCCTCTAACTACCAACTCACCTTTTTATGTATGACCTCTTCCAATGAATAAAAGCAATAGTCATTACAAAGTTATTCTTTCTTCTTTAAACATTCCTGTTACAGTAATTCATAAATTATGGAACAACGTTCACAAGCTATCAAGAAGGATACAATTGCCTGTGCCAGTTTGAGGATGGATAGGCTGGTCAAATTTTGTCTTCTACTCTCTCCAGATGGCATCTACCTGCTCTGGAGTGGAATCAGCCTGAGGGATGCCTTGATGACATTATCAAATAGGAATGAGGAAGGGACACCTAACTATCTCCTTTTTGCATAGATAGGTAGCTCAAAGTTTCTGGCACTACAGGACTAGAGACAGCTCAGGGAAATGTCTTGAGTTTGTTCCCTGGTACTGAAAAAAAAGGTCTCATACCCTTACATTTTGCTTTTTACATTATAGACATGGGCAACTCAATGCCAAAGCCCCTTACTCCTTTGGAGTGCATTCTTAAGCACTGGAAGATGTTCAACACTTGCATGTTGACACAAAGCCATTTGATACTTCTCTGCACATATACATGGCCTACCAACCCCCTAGAGCCAAAACAGAATACATTAATTGTAATACATTAATTATTAATTATGTTCTTTTACAACTAAAGATATATTGTAAAAAAGAGAAAAATGGTTAGAACTGTATGTTCAAACATTTTTAGCACTGAGAAAAAATTCTTATTTATGCTCCAGGTATAATTATAATCCTTATAAAACTGTCACCATTCTCTCAATGATTTAAAACAAATTAAGCTAGAACTAGGAAAAGACCCTGAGAATTACATCAATGTCTTTAGAGGATTTACTCACACTTATAAGCTAGGTTGGAAAGACGTAATGTTAATCTTAAATCAGACATTGACTTCTAGTTATTGCATTTGGAAATAAATATCATATTGTTAATTTCAGAAAGCCAGAAGATAGACAGCCAGGCGAACAACCAGTTCCTATTGGGGCACAAAGAGTTCCCATCCAAGACCCCTACTAGCCTAGAAACCTGACATGAGATTAAAACAGGAGACATTTTCAAGTGTGTATTATTAAAGGTCTAAGAAGGACAAAAAGCAAGCCCTCTAGTTATTTTAGATTGTCAGCTGTTTTTTCAGGAGAATCATGAAAACCCCTCTGATTTCTTAGATCATTTACTAGAGGCACTAATAAAACATACTTCCCTAAATCCTGATTCAGTAGAAGAACAAATGAACCTTAAAGTCATATTTATTACCCAATCAATCTCATATGTAAAAAAAAAGTTACAAAAGATAGTTTTTGCTTCAGATAGTTCACTTGATACTTTAGCAAAATCTGCCTATTTAATGTTCTATAATCTGGGCTGGGAGAAAGCCAAAGAGAGAAAACAAAGAGACCAAAAAGTGGCTGCATTTGTTGCAGCCTTAAAAGAAACAGACTTTAAGTCTTATTCTTTGGGATTCAAGAGGGGCTCCACAACTAGACTCAAGTGCTACTACTGTGGAAAGTCAGGCCACCTTAAGAGGGACTGCTGTAAGAGGCCCCCCAAGCCATGCCCTGACTGTACAAGGTGACCACTGTAGGTTAGACTGTCCTCTGAGGCCAAGGCTCCAGAGTTCAGACCCATCTGATCCATTGGTCCAATAAAACTAAAGGTCCTCGGACACTTACCTCCTCCCTCTGGCCAGGTTGTCATCCCCATGGCGAAACCCTAAGTAATCATGATGAGAGGGAAAAATTAGGCTATTGCTGGTCATTGGCACATGTCTTTTTGTCCTTCTCAACTCTGGCCTTCCTCCCAGGCATTGTACTTCAATGAACAGTCACCAAAATATATGTTGCTTAAATTGTAATTGATATAACTTTCTCTTCACCCATTACTTTTAGTTATGCCTAAAAGCCTAGCTTTCACCCTGTCTAAATCCTGTCAATCCACTTGCCAATTAATGATGCTGAGACTGTTTTTTATGAATACAGTGCATATTATTGTTCATATATTAAAAACTTAAGAAAGTTTTTCATTGGTCAAAATAGCATATTAATCTAGTTCTCGTATGTTATTAAAATTTATACATAATTATAACTAAAGTTAGAGAGATTTATGACAAAATTCAAATTCCATCAATAAAGGGACCTAAATGTCAATGGGTTACAATTGCTATTCCTTAGAAATAGTTTCTAAACTTACCTGTCAGTTCTAATGCTCATGATTTGATTAAATATGCCTTTGTATACATACTTTGATTATGCATGCTTTGATTAAAATTTGTTGTTTCCTAAAAGGTGCCAAACTTCAAGGCATCATACAGTTGAAACCAATAATAAATATGCTAGATTCCCTTTACTGGGATCCACTAGCTTGTCCAGAGAGAGTTATATGATACATATTGAGTCCGTAACTATACTCAGCAGGCCTTAAATGACACAGCACATAGTCTCTATCTCCTAAATGAAGAAGTAAATTTAATGGGACAGGCTGTCCTCCAAAATCAGCAATTCAGGGGTACTTGTAAATTGTAAAACCTGAATGTTAGGGTACTTTCCTGATCTTTCTATTAATACCTCAATAGCTATTCAAGACATTAGATGACAAATCAATGACATGTCAGACTCTAAGTTTCCGTGGACCTTATCTCTATCCTCCTTATAGAAAGCCATTACTAGCTTCTCTTGGTGGGAATTTTTGTTAACTGTACTCATACTTATCATAATAATTCTATATGGCACATACATACTTAATTGTTTGTCTTTGTCTCCTCTTGACTTAAAGCTGTACACCTACTCAAGATAAAAATGTCTGCTGTCTATCAAGGGCCTTTAGACAGACCCTCTGCAGAGTATCTCTGACTGCTAATTAACAACTACGATCTCCTTCAGTCTGAAGAAGCCGGGTTGATCATTGCCTGTTATGCCCTCATGGCAGTTTAAATTACTGCTTCAGAGGGGGAATGTTCTGCCATGTTGCATGGGCATTGTTGGATTCTAGGAACTGTTTAGTTTTTTCCTTGATATTTTGTGTGACTCACTGATTATTCATTTGTATTGCTGATTTTTCATGTGTTTGTATGATTTCTGTGATTTCTTTTGCTATTGATTTTTTACTTTCTTTGCATTCTGATAGTATGCATGGGATGATCTTGACTCTTTTGAATTTACTTAAGCATAATCTACAGGCTACTATTGTTACAGGCAGCTGAGTTAGTTAGAAATATTATAGGCAATCAGATAGGGCTGGACCCTCAAAGGAGCCAGTGCAAAAGATCAGATATCTTGCAAGCTTGGAGAAGACAGACACCTCTGCTGTGGGCCAGATCTCAAGACAGAAGGCAAAACAAATGCAACCACACTTTAAGTATAAACATCAAGGATTGACATTCTAAATAGGTATGGATCACCTTGAGGTAACCAGGAATCACCATCACAGCCCCTTACAGAAACAGTCACTACTCTTTAAGCATGCCCACTTGCTACATGACTCACTCCCCAATTTGTCCCTGATTTGGTCAATTTTTACCTGAACAATTAATCTTATTGGTTGCCCATTGTTCTGTCCCACCTCATGTCCACCTGCCTTGCCAGTTCCCATGTTTTTGCCATCTTGGACCTGTCTCACTTTGGTTTAACTCTATAAAAATCCCTGGAAAAGGCAGGATCGTTGTCAACCCACTTTGGATCCCTTCTGTCTCTCTTCCAGACAGAAGCTTTCTTTCTCTTAATAAATATATTCTGCTCTTAACAAAATTAAAAATAAAATAAAATAAAATAAGCTCCTACACATGACCTACATTACTTCTACTTTGTACTTTTCCTTCATTACAAATGCAGAATCTGTGAGCTTTGTTGAATTTTGATGTAACGCTGAAAATTATGCTGGGCATGGTGGTGTATTCAGGTGATTGAAGTAGGAGGACTGCTTTGAGTTTGAGTTTGAGACCAGCCTTGGCTACATAATGAGTTCAGGCCAGCCTGAACCACACAGCAAGATCTTGTCTTAAAAGAAAAACAAAAAATTATACAGTGATCACAATAAAATAAAATTGAATGCAAAATAAAAGAATGAAATAGGGAAATATATTCTTATTTTTAGTTTAATGGAAAAGAGATGAAGTTCAAGTGAAGATAATACTCAGGAAAATCTATGAGCCAGTTTTCATTCACTGAAATATATTCAGAAGACATAAAACCAAATGACAATTCATTGAAATCAATAAAAATAATTAAAAACATGAAAATACATTATTAGAAACACCAATAAATTGGAGATTTAAAAACATGCCTATTTCTTCACAGAACAAGTTAGGCAAATAAAGACTGCTCCAGTTAAGATTACCAGTGACTTCTAGTCTATAAAATCCAGTAGTCGAGTCTTATTTTTCTCTTACCTAATTTCTCTCAGTAGAATTTGACACAACTGATTTTTTATAATTTTAAAACAAAACAGAAAAAAAGATAGAAATACAGAATTTTAAAAAACAGTAGAAAATTAACAGTAACAATTGATTCTTTCCCTGGAAACCCTTTCCTCTTGTGACTTCTGGATTTCCCTCTAGCATCGCTGATTACTTGTAACCTTCTTTGCTGTGTGCTCCTCAACTATTTGACCTCTGAATGAGCTGTCTCAGATGACTCTTCCTGAATCTAAGTTCATCCAGGCATCTACGAGCTGCAGCATGTAGGTGGAATAAACTAGAGTAAAGAACCATCTTGATAATCATGTTGTACTGGAGCTGGAGGAGGGAAAAGACACTTGGTAAGGGGATGAGCCAGGGAGCTGTTGTAATAATCCGAGTGGGTCATGACTGGGTGTGGAATGACTATTGAGAAATAGTTGTATTTTGGATGTATTTTATTTTTATTTTTATTTTTTTAAAATTTTATTCAAAGAGAAAAAAACAAAACAAAAAGGGTAGAAATAATACAGAATTTCAAAAAAAAGTAAGAAATCACTACTTGATAAATTATATATTGTCTTCTTAGAAATAGTTGTTCATGTTACAAAATTAAGGCATACAAAATAAACAGTGAGGCAGTAAACAGTTCTGTTCAACGATCCAACAAAAACTTGGTAATACGATTATCAATCCCACACACTTAAACATACATGCAGTTATATCCTTTAGTGCA
>PVJX010012633.1:31110-49851 GCA_004027295.1 Dolichotis patagonum
TGTTATTTCCTTTTTAATCACCTTATATAATTCTGTTGTTTTGTTTTTGAGTTTCTCGTCATCCATGTCACATGGATCAGCTTTGATGGAGTTGGGAGTTTTTGGAGGTATTTTGTTACCTTGTTTTCTCATGTTCTATTGTTTTATTTTTATTTAATTTTCATTAACTTGGAGGTAGTAATATACAACAAAACAGGATAGAATAAAGCCAATTGAGACAGTATAGTGAAATTGGCACAGAACATCACAGCAGGTCACCAGGACAATAATAGGCACCACTGTATATCTCATTATGTTCACAATAGTTGTTCTTCTATTAGGTACAGCAGAGTCAAAAGAGACACAACATTATAGAACACATCAAAACAGATTATTGAAAGGAGCAACAACATTAATCAGGACAAATCAAAACGGTGATAAAAATATTTGCCTTCAGAGATAGTAGAAGGAAATTCCCCCCGCTTGCTGTACCACATATGGTCACCTCCCAAGAGATACCCAGAACCCTGGATCCCAACTGATAGTGTGGGGGGGTTGGTGGCTGTATGGTATTTTTGATTCTAAGCCCACACGCCGGTAGGCAGCAGGCTGGTTACTGGTTGGCTCAGCACACTAAGTTACAACATAGCGCGCATCTCAAGAAACGTGGCTTCTTGTTTCCCTGCCTTGGGGTGGCCATGGCTTGCCAGACCACAGTCACTTACCAACCAGGGCAGCAGGCTGGTTACTGGTTGGCTCAGCACCCTAAGTTCCAACATGGTGCGGATCTCAGGAGACACTGTTGCTTCTTGTTTACCTGCCCTGGGTTGGCCGAGTACTGCCAGACCACAGTCACTTACCAGGGCGGTAGGCTGGTTGCTGGTTGGCTCAGCATCCTAAGTTCCCGCATCGAGTGGATAATAGGAAATTCTGTTGCATCTTGTTTCCTACCCGGGGAGGCCACGGCTGGGCAGATCACAGTCACATACCAGAGCGGCAGGCTGGTTGCTGGTTGGCTCAGCACACTAAGTTCCAACATGACGTGTTTCTCAGGACACGCTGTTGCTACCTATTTTCCTGCCTTTGGGTGGTGGCAACTTGCCAGACCACAGTCACTTACCAGGGCGACAGGCTGATTACTGATTGGCTCAGCACCCTACATTCCAACATGGCATGGATCTCAGGAAAAGCTGTTGCTTCTTGCTTCCCTGCTCTGGGGTGGCCGAGGCTTGCCAGACCACAGTCACTTACCAGGGCGGAATGCTCATTGCTGGTTGGATCAGCACCTAAGTTCCAACATGGGGCGGATCTCAGGAAATGCTCTTGCTTCTTATTTCCCTGCCCTCTGGTGACCAGGGCTTGCCAGACCACAGTCACTAACCAGGGCGACAGGCTGGTTGCTGATTGGCTCAGCAACCTATGTTCCAACAAGGCACAGACCTTAGGAAATGGTATTGCTTCTTATTTCCCTGCCCTGTGGTGGCCGCGGCATCCCTGACCACAGTCACCAGGGCAGCAGGGTGGTTGCTGGTTGGCACAGTGCCCTAAGGTCCAACATGGCACGGAGCTCTGGAAACGCTCTTGCTTCTTGTTTCCCTGCCCTGGGTTGGCCGTGGCTTCCCATACCACAGTCACTTACCAGTGCGGCAGGCTGGTTGCTGGTTGGCTCAGCACCATATGTTCCAACATGGCACGCATCTAAGGAAACCCTCTTACTACTTATTTCCGTGCCCTGGGGCGGCTGCAGCTTGCCAGACCACAGTCACTTACCAGGGCGGCAGGCTCCTTGCTGGTTGGCTCAGCACACTAAGTTCTAACATGGAACAGAGCTCAGGAAATGTTGTTGCTTCCCATTTCCCCTACCTGGGATGGTCTTGGATTGTCAGACATCAATCACTTACCAGGGCAGCAGGCTGCTTGCTGGTGGGCTCATTGCTCTAAGTTCAAACATGGCATGGACCTCAGGAAATGCTCTTGCTTCTTATTTCCCTGCCTTCTGGTGGCCAAGGCTTGCCAGACCACAGTCACTTACCAGGGTGGCAGGCTGGTTGCTGGTTGGCTCAGCAACCTACATTCCAACAAGGTACGGACCTCAGGAAATGCTCTTGCTTCTTATTTCCCCGCTCTGAGTTGGCAGCGGCTTCCCCGAACACAGTCACTTACCAGTGAGGCAGGATGGTTGCTGGTTGGCGCAGTGCCCTAAGTTCCAACATGGCACAAACCTCAGGAAATGCTCTTGCTTTTATTTCCCCGCCCTGGCATGGCCGCATCATACCAGACCATAGTCACTTACTAGGGAGGCAGGCTGGTTGTTGGTTGGCTCACTGCTCTAAGTTCCAACATGGCAGACATCTCAGGAAATGTTCTTCCTTCTTATTTCCCTGCCCTGGGGTGGCTGGGGCTTGCCAGACCGTAGTCACTTACCAGGGCTGCAGGCTAGTTGCTGGTTTTCTCAGCACCCTGTGTTCCAACATGGCACACATCTAAGGAAACCCTCTTACTTATTTCCCCACCCTGCGATGGCCGCAGCTTGCCAGACCACAGTCACATACCAGGGTGGCAATCTGGTTGCTGGTTTGCTTAGCACCCTAAGTTACAACATGGCACAGATGTCAGGAATCACTGTTGCTTCTTATTTCACACTCCTGGGATGGCCGCAGCTAGCCAAACCACAGTCACTAACCAGGGCGGCAGGCTTGTTGCTGGTTGGCTCAGCGCCCTAAGTTCCAACATCTCAGGAAATGCTCTTGCTTCTTATTTCCCTGCCCTCTGGTGGCCACGGCTTGCCAGACCACAGTCACTTACCAGGGCAGCAGGCTGGTTGCTGGTTGGCTCAGATCCATAAATTTCAGCATGGCTCGGACCTCAGGAAATGTTCCTGCTTCTTATTTCCTGGCCCTGGGGTGGCCCCTGCTTGCCAGACCACTGTCACTTACCAGGGATGCAGGCTGGTTGCTGGTCGGCTCAGAGACATGAGTTCCAACATGGGGCGGACCTCAGGAAACACTCTTGCTTCTTATTTCCCCACCCTGGAGTGGCTGTGGCTTGCCAGATCACAGTGAATTTCCAGTTCGGCAGGCTGGTTACTGGTTGGCTAAGCTCCTTAAGTTCCAACATGGCAGGGACCTCAGGAAATGCTCTTGCTTCTTATTTCCCCACCCTGGGTTGGCCATGGCTTCCTAGACCACAGTCACTTACTAGGGTGGCAGGCTGGTTGATGGTTGGCTCAGCACTGTAAGATCCAACATGGCGCAGATCTCAGGAGATGCTGCAGCTTCTTGTTTTCCCTACCTGGGGTGGCCGCGTCTTTCCAGGCTACAGTCACTTGCCAGGGCAACAGGCTGCTTGCTGGTTGGCTGAGCACCCCAAATTTCATTATGGCGCAGATCTCAGGAAATGCTGTTGCTTCTTGTTTCCCCTCCCTGGAGTGGTTGGGGCTGGCCGGACCACAGTCACTTACCAGGGCCGCCGGTTGGCTCAGCACCCTAAGTTCCAACATGTTGCGGATCTCACGAGCTGCTGCTGCTTCCTGTTTTCCCGCCTTGGGTTGGCCATGGCTTGCCAGACCACAGTCACTTACCAGGGTGGCAGGCTGTTTACTGTAGGCTCAGCACCCTAAGTTCCAACATGGCGTGGATCTCAGGAAACACTGTTCCTTCTTGTTTCCCTGCTCTGGGATTGTCACAGCTTGCCAGACCACAGTCACTTACCAGGTTGGCAGGCTGGTTGCTGGTTGGCTCTGCACCCAAAGTTTCAACATGGTGGGGATCTCAGGCAATGTTGTTGCTTCTTGTTTCCTGCCCTACAGTGATCGCAGCTTGCCAGGCCACAGTCACTTACCATGGCGGCAGGCTGCTTGCTGGTTGGCTCAGGTTCGTACATTCCAACATGGCGTGGATCTCAGGACATGCTATTACTTCTTGTTTCCCTGCCCTGCGGTGGCCCCAGCTTGCCAGACCACAGTCACTTACCACAGGGCCCAGCTGGTTGCTCGTTGGCTCAGCACCCTAAGTTCCAACATGGCGTGGATCTCAGGAGACACTGTTGCTTCCTGTTTTCCAGCACTGGGGTGGCTGCGGCTTGCCAAACCACCATCACTTACCATTTCGGCAGGCTGGTTGCTGATTGGCTCCAACATGGCGCAACATGGCGCAGATCTCAGGAAACGCTGTTGCTTCTTGTTTCCCTTCCCTGGGGTGCCTGGCACTTGCCAGACCACAGTCACTTACCACTGTATCAGAAGACTGGTTGCTGGTTGGCTCAGAAAACTAAGTTCCAAATGGCGCAGATCTTAGGAAATGCTGTTGCTTCTTGTTTCCCTGCCCTGGCGTGGTCGCCCTGGCCAAACCACAGTCACTTACCTAGGGCGGCAAGTTGGTTGCAGATTGGCTCAGCATCCTAGGTTCCAAGATGGTGTGGATCTCAGGAAACCCTGTTACTTCTTGTTTCCCCGCCTTGGGGTGGCCACAGCTTGCGCGACTGCAGTCACTTACCAGGGTAGCAGGCTGGTTACTGGTTCGCTCAGCACCTTAATTTCCAACATGGCGCAGATCTCAGGAGATGCTGTTGCTTCTTGTATGCCCGCCCTGCCTTGGTCACGGCCTGCTGGACCACAGTCACTTACCAGGATGGCAGGCTCGTTGCTGGTTGGCTCAACTCACTAAGTTCCAACATGGTGCGCATCTCATAGACATTGTTGCTTCTTGTTTTCCCACCCTGGGTTGGCCGCGGCCTGCCAGACCACAGTCACTTACTAGAGAGGGAGGCTGGTTGCTGGTTGGCTGAGCACCCTAAGTTCCAACATGGCATGGGTCTCAGAAGACGATTTTGCTTCTTGTTTCCCTGCCCTTGGTTCGCCGCGGCTAGCCAGTGAATTACCAGGCCAGCAGGATTGTTGTTGGTTGTCTCAGCACCCTAAGTTCCATCATGGCACGGGTCTCAGGAAATGCTGTTGCTTCTTGTTTCCCTGCCCTGGGATGGCCGCAGCTTTCCAGACCACAGTAACTTACCAGTGCGGCTGGCTGATTGCTGGTTGGCTCAGCACCCTAAGTTCCAATATAGCAAGGATCTCAGGAGACGCTGTTGCTTCTTGTTTTCCTGACCTGGGGTGTCCTCTGCTTGCCAGACAACAGTCACTTACCAGGGTGGCAGAATGGTTGCTGGTTTGCTCAGCACCCTAAGTTCCAACATGTCACAGATCTCAGGAAATGCTGTTGTTTCTTGTTTCCCTACCCTGGGGTGGCCACAGCTGGCCAGACCACAGTCACTTACCAGGGTGGCACGCTTGTAGCTGGGTGGCTCAGCACCCTAAGTTCCAACATGGCACAGATCTCAGGAGACAATGTTGCTTCTTGTTTCCTTGCCCTGGGGTGAGCGTGGCTGGCCAGACCACAGTCACTTAGAAGGGCGGCAGGCTGGTTGCTGGTTGGCTCAGCACCCTAATTTCCAACATGGCAGGGGTCTCAGGAAATGTTGTTTCTTCTTGTTTCCTGCCCTTGGGTGGCTGCAGCTTACCAGACCACAGTCACTTACCAGGGCGGCAGGCTGGTTACTGGTTGCCTCGGCGCCCTAAGTTCCAACATGGCTCGGATCTCTGGAAACGCTGTTGCTTCTTGTTTGCCTGCCCTGGGGTGGCTGCGGCTTGCCAGTCACTTACCAGGGCAGCAGGCTCATTGCTGGTTGGCTCAGTACCCTAATTTTCAACATTGTACAGATCTCAGGAAATGCTGTTGCTTCTTGGTTCTCCGACCTGGGATGGCCACAGCTGGCCAGACCACAGTCACTTACCAGGCTGGCAGGCTGGTTGCTGGTTGGCTCAGCATCCTAAGTTCCAACATGGCCTTGGATGTATTTTAAATGTGGAGCTGGCAGGTTTTACTCTTGGATTAAATGGGGGATAACATGAAGATAGAAATTACTGATTACTTCAAGGTTCCTGGATTGAGCAAACTGAAAAATGGACAAGACAAAGAAACATACTTTTTGACCTAAGGAAAGAATTAGGAGTTCAGTTTGCAATTTCCTAAGTTTGAGTTGTCTGTGGGTTACCAGCATGGAAATACTAAGAAGCTGATGTATGAGTCTGGAAATCAAGGGAGAAATCTGGCCTGAAGACACGCACATGTGTTTTCAAGATGCATATTGTATTAAATAAACTTCGTCTGGAGGAGATCACCAATCCGGGTGTGTCCAGTGATGGCCAGAGAGCCAGACATGCCTGCTCAAATGTAAGCATGTCACATTTTCACTCCGAACCCTCTCGTGTACTTCCAGTGTTCCTCACAGTAAACGTGGATGCTGGACAGTGATTCTGCATGACTATGTAGTTCTGACCTTTTCTCTATTCTGCTTCATAGGCACACTGACCTCCTTGCTGTTATTTGAAGTACAATTTGAATTCTTGCACAGGGTTTTGCTCTTGTGATTTTCTTGCTTGGAAAATCTTCAGATACATGTGAGGCTCACTCTGTCCCAACTTCAAGCTTCTCTTCCTTGTCATCTGCTGGATGCTTGTGTCATCCCATCCTGATTTCCCTGCTTCTTGCTACCTGATAAATGCTAGACTTTATTTTCTATTTACCTCCAATAAAGTATAAGCTTGACAAATACATGGGTTTTTATTTGCTAATTCACTTCTGCTATCCTCCATACTTGGAACCATGCCTGGAACACAGTAAGCATGGAAGTATTTGTTTGGTTGTGGTGATGAATGCCACATGCTATGGACTATGAGATAGTAAAGTAAAAGGCTGCTGTCCCATCTGACAAAAACTACCCTAGAAAGAGAGACAAAAGCATGAATATAAGAAATTAAAATAAAACTGTGATAAGGAATGACTAAGGAGGACTCAAGAATTGCTATGTGTAAGGGTGGGGGTTAAGAAACGTTGATAACCAAGGGGAGCTGCCTTAAACAGGGTGCATTGGTCAAAGAAGGTTGATTTTAACTTGTATTTTTGCCTAAATACTAAGTTACAAAAACGACTATCACTTTTCTTATTGCTAATATGGTATATAAACCAGAAGTGCTCAAATTCCTAGCATGCATAGAAAATAGTAGGATAAATCTAAACTTCTGGTAAGGCAGCAAGTGGTGAAAATAGGTGAGTGAAGACTACTCATTCAAAAAAGTCAGCTCTTTTGACTTCTTGCCTAGGACAGGTGGACTATCACATGAGAAATTTGTCTCCCTAAATGATTCTGCTTTCAGAGAAATAAGGGAGATATCAGAGAATTGCTTGATAATATACAATTCACCTTTAGCAATAAGATCTCTGAATCCTGAAGTACTCATCTGTCTTCAAGTACACATGAATGAAACAACACATTCAACAACTCACCAGTCAATGAAGAAATCAAAAGGGTACTTAAATATATTGATTTGAAGGAGAATAAATAGTAACATATCAGGGTTTGTAAAAGACCACTAATACAATACTTAAAGGAAATTTATATCATTAAGGGCCTACTACAAAAGAAGGAAGATCTAAAAATCCATTAATTTGACCTTTAACCTTAAGGAGATAGAAAAAAAATAAAGAAAAATCATTAAAATAAAAAACAGGAAAAAAATAATTGATAAAATCAATGAGACCAAATGCTGGTTTTTTGAGATCAGTAATATTGAGAAAATCTTACCCAGATTTACTGTATGGAAAAAAGATATAAATTATCAACATCAAGAATCAGATAACATAACCACAAATACAAAAATGATAATAAAGAAAAATTATTATACCAGTAAATTTGACATGAATAAATTCCCTAAGAGATAGGCTATCCAAAGTTTATCCAACACAAAATATGGAAGCTAATTATGTCTGTATCTATTAAGGAAATGTAAATTTTAGTTAAAGTCATTCCCACAAGGAAAAGTTATATTTGGTGAATTTTTTAAAAGCTTTTAAAAATTTTATTTAAAGAGAAAACAAAACAAAACAAAAAAAAGGTAGCAACAATACAAAATTCCAAGGAAAAAAAGAAAAGAACAAAAAACACTAAGAAATCATTACTTGATAACTTACATACTGTCATCTTGGAAATAGTTGTTCAAGTTACAAAGTTAAAACATACAAAGTACATATTCAAACAATGAGACTGTTAACAATTCTGCTCCATGATCTAACAAAAACTGTAATATGATCATTCATCTTACACACTTAAACATACATGCAATTATATCCCTTAGAGCACTTTCTTTTCCTCTCTTTTTTACAGTAGCAATTACACATTTTGGGTTTTATTACTCCTAAATTTCTTATTACTTTTTACACTAGAGACACAATGCAATATTTATAAATATGATTTTTATTTATTTCACTAATGAGGATAGTCTCAAGTTGTCTCCATTTTCCTATGAAGGCCTCAAGATCATCCTTCTTCATAGCTGAGTAATACTCCATTGTATAAAAATACCACATCTTTTTCATCCACTCTGCGGTTGATGGGCATCTTGGTTGTTTCCAAGATTTAGTTATTACAAATTGTGCTGCTATGAACATGGGTACACATATATCACTGTGATATGACCTTTTTAGTTTTTCAGGGAAAATACCCAGGAGGGGAATAGCTGGGTTGAATGGAGCTTCAATCCTAGTCTTCTGAGAATTCTCCATACTGATTTCCATAGTGGTTGCACCAGTCTACACTTCCACCAACAGTGGATCAGTGTTACTGGTGAATTTTATATCTTCAAGAAAGAAATAATACTAACTATGCACAAGCATTTTCCAAAAAATGAAAAGAAAAAAATCTTTCTCATTTCATTCTATGAGGCTAGCATTACCCTATTTCAAAACCAGTTGGATATTGCATGATAAGAAAATTGTGGGCCTTGATGGAGCATACATAATCCCAGATAGTCTGCAGCCCATGCTAGGAAGATTTCAATTTCAAAGCCAACAAGGGAAACTTAGTGAGACTCTGTTTTAAAAATTTAACATAGCTCAGTGGCAGAACACTTGCTTAGTATGCATTGTGCCCTGGTTTTAATACTCAGTATTGCTAAACAAACAAACAAGCCAGCAAACCAACAAATCAATAAAGCTTTAAACAAGTCATGGATCATTTTCTGTAAATGAACTTGTGACTACTTTAGGCTTTGCAGAACATTTATAGTCTTCCCCCTCTTTTTACACTTCTGTCTTCTCTCTTTTGTTTAATATTTTAGAATGCGAAAAGCTTTCTTAGATCACACACTATACAAAAACAGATTCAGACTCAGTTTGGCCAGTGGTCCGTAGTATGTTGACCTTGTGTGTGAAGCAGGGTGCAAAAATTCTAGACAAAATTTAGCAAATTGAATTCACCAAAATTTTAAGGGAGGGAGGGAGGAAGGGAGGGAGAGAAAGAGAGAGAGAGAAACATAGTACATTTTTAACCAAGTGAGATTTATACTAAGAATACAGAATTGGTTTAGCCTTCGAAAATGAACCAGAGTAAAATAATGAGTCAGAGTAAATGAATCAAAATGAAATTGTGTAAGATCACCTCAATATATACAACAAAAGCTTTTGACAAAATCCAATGTTCATTTCTAATAAGAATTTTTAGCAAACCAGGAACAATAGGGAGCTTCTTAAACCTAACTGTGCGTGTTAGTTTTTCATCACAGTGACAATAACCCAAACAAGGTTAATACTGGCTGGTGGTTTCAAAGATATCAGTCCATGGCCAGTTGGGGCCACAGCAGGGACCATGGCAGAGGAGAACTGTCATCTCATGAAAACAGGAAGGAGAAAATGAAAGGGCAAGAATGAGAATAGCTGGGGATAAGATGTAGCCTACAGTCATACCCCCATGGATGGCCTCATCCAGTGAGGTCAAGCATCCCAATAAACCCTCTTGGTTAGGAACTTATGAATGGATTAGCCCATTGATGAATGAAGCCAGTCCACTCTCTAGGCCCCTCCTCTGACCATTGCTGTATTGAGAACTGAGCACTCAATACACTAGGCTTGAGAACACTTCATGTTGAAGCCATAATTCTGGTAAATAGCGCACAAATGTGATAGCTAGGGTTACACTGAGTTGCACAAGACTGAGCATTTTTATCTAAGAAAAGGAAAATAGAAAAGGTTACCTTCCCTCTCTATTTCTAGTTAACACTGTATTTTATGGTTCTAACTAAAGAAATCAGATAAGAAAAACAAATAAGATATCTGGAATGGAAAGGAAGAATCAAAATGGTCTTGGATTAGCATGATTTTATTGATAAAACATCAAATGTAATCTACAAAAAATGCTAAAAGAACTAGCGAATTTAGCAAGACTGCAGAATACATGAATAATAAAAATTAATGGGAGAGTGGGGAGGGGAAAGGGGGGAAAGAAACAAATAACTAAGGTGTATCATGTACATATACCAATTTCTCACAGTCTGATCATTACAGAATGCTAACATGGGCTCATAAAACAGTTTTAAAATCATGGCTCTATTGATATACTAGCAGCCAACAACTGGAGACTGAACTTTACAAAATACTATTTATATTGGCATAGAAATATGTCATGCTTAGAGATACATATTACCAAAAAAAGGTGAATTTTTGTCTACTGGAAACTGAAAAATATAACTGAGAAAGATTTAAAAAGACTTTTAGAAGAAGAGGTACACAATGTTTGTAAGTTAGAAGACTTAATGTAAGATATCAATTCTTCTTGAATTGCTCTATAGACTTAGTACAATCCCAGCCAAAATCTCAGACTCTATTTTTTTTTGTTTTTTAGTTTAATGTAATGCAAGTATATATTAATAAAGAAAATACAGAAAGTAATCTTTTGACTTCTATGACAAGTAAAACAAAAGTTCATTTAAAAAATTAGAGAAAAGCAATAGCTCGTATACTGTATGTCATAATCTTAAAAGAATGGCCAAAATGTTACTTAGAGTACAGGTAATAGACAAAAAAGATTCTTTCTTTCAAAGAAGAAACAAGAGGAAAAAACTTTCTTTTCAATGAAAAAAAGAAACTAGTGTCATAAATGAAACAAATTAACATATATCTGATAATATTTTTTCAACAATGGAATATTAATATCAAATGAATATTTTAACATTTTCCTATTTATCTATGTTCTATTTCTTTCTATCTCCATAAATATAAAATTTTTTTCTCATATAAAAGAAGCCATACAATATTTAAGCTTGTGAGTCTAATTTATCAGACTCATGTTCTTGAAATTAATTAACTGATTGTAAAATTCAGATGAATATGTAAAGGATCTACAATAGCCAAAACAGCCCTTAAAAAGAAAAAGAAAGTAGCAGGGCATTTATTTCAATAATTATTATGATTCTACAGTAACCATGAGAGAATAATATTTGTATAAATCCAGATAAATAGGTTGATGTAATAGAAGAGAGTTCAGAAAAACTTACCTATATAACTTATTTTTGACAAATACTAAAAGGAGAAATGAGAGAAAGAATAGCCTTTTCAACAACTGATGCTAGAACAACTAGAAATACCTATGAAAAAAGAATCTTATATCATTATAAAAATTAATTAAAATGGATCATGCTGTGAAAACTAAAATACAAAATTTCTAAAGAGAAGTTTGAGACAATCAAGCCTTCTAAGACACCGAAGCAAATCACAGGAACCCAGGTGAACGGTGTCTGAAGAGGGCCGTCTCTTCACTTGCTACTGCCAGGAGTAGGGCAAAGCACTTGGAAAGGCCCAGAGACCAGAAGGAATGCCAGTGACTAGCAGTCAACAAGGTGCTAAGGTTCATTAGATGGACAGGGGAGACTAGTGGTGTGAAAACTTTGAAGTAACAATAACAACATGAGCCAATAGATGACTAAGGCAGGACTGGTAACCAGCTCAGGAAGAATCCATAACTCAAAAAGAAGATGTCCCTGAAGAACAGAGATTTCCTAGAGAGACCTTGGTATTAGTACTATAGCTACCTATTACAAAAAGTCATGAGAATCAGCAAAAAAAAAAAACAAAAAAAAAAAACAAATTTAAAATTTTTGAAATAGAAAATCACAAGATGCAGAAGCAAAATGCAATCTTAGACCTCCAGCCCACTCAGAACAAGTCCAGGAGACATAGACATTGAAAAAAAATAGAAGACACACACCTGACATTTCTGAAAGGATAGCAACTAAAGTAAATAAATCCATGAGGCTATGGAGGAAATCAATCAGAAATAATCTCTCAGGTTAAAAAGAAATGTCTTTATTTTTAAAGGAAATGCTCAACAAATCTGGAGCAGAGATAGATAAGAAAATAGATGATAATAGGAAGTGGATGGGAATCATGAGTGATCAATACAGGAAAGAAATAGAATGCAAAAAATGGATTCAAGAAGTTATACAGGAAATCAAAAATTACATTGCAAGCTGGCAAAACTGCTTGGATGAAACTGAAGATAGACTTTGAGACCTTGAAGACAGGATTGTAGCTAGTGACCATGAAAGGAAAGATCTCTTGAAAATAAAAAATATTATAAAATTACAATTTAAGCACTACAAGATGATGCAAAGAAAAATAAGGATAATTGGTGTCAGTGAAAAAGCAGGAGCCAACACAAACAACATTAAAAAACTACTTTCAGAAGTAATTACAGAAAATTATCCAAGCATGGGAAAAAAAGCTGATATAAAGATGAGTGATGCATATAGACCCCAATTAGCCATAACCAAAATAAATCAAGAAACAAGATTCAACATTATGCTGCATATGAGAAATGCATTTAACTAAAAAAGAAACTCATAGACTGAAAGTCAAAGAATGAAAAACAGTATTTCATACAACAGGAACCCAAAATATAATAATCAAGATCCAAGAAATTCAGCACAAGAACAGAACATTAAAAGCTGTTAAATAAAAGAAACAGATCACCAATAAAGAAAGCCTATCAGAATCATGGCAGATTTCTCAGCACAAAATCTCAAAGAAAGAAGAGCTTAGCATAAAGTACTTCAAATCCTGAAAGAATATAACTTCCAACCTAAATTGATGTATCTTGCAAAACTGTCTTTCAAAAATAATGGAGAAATCGGATACTTCTGTGACAGAACAACTGAGGATGTTCATGACCACCAAACAAAAGTTACAAAGGGTACTGAAAAGTATTTTAGGGAATAAAATGACCACAATTGCAAGATCAATGACAGAAACAAATCTCCAAGCAGGCCAAGCAACTAAACAGAGGACAAAAGTAGGGAACCAAGAACAGGAAAATAACATGCAAGACAAGTCAGTACATACAAGATATTACCATCAATGTAAATGGCTTCAATTCACCAATCAAAATAAACATACTGACAGAATGAATCAAGAAACAAGATCCAACAATATGTTGTATGCATTTAACTCAAAAAGAAATTCATAGACTAAAAGACAAAGAGTGAAAAACAATATTTCATGCAACAGGAACCCAGAAAAAAGCAGGGCATCTACTCTGTTTGCAGACAATGTGAACTTCAAACAAATAATGATTGAAAGAGACAAAGAAGGTCATTACGTACTTGGTAGGTGAAAAACTCAAGAGGAAGAAATGACAATCATAAATATATATGCATCAAATATGGGAGCACCCAAATATGTAAGACGAATATCAATAGATATGAAAAAACATATAAGCAATAACATGATTGTAATGGACCTTATTACCCCTTTGTCACAAAGAGACAGGACAACAAAACAAAAAATCAGCAGAGAAATAACAGAACTGAATCAAAACTATGAATGAATGGACTTAGTAGACATTTATAGAATGTTCCACCCAATGGAATCAGAATACAAATTCTCTCAACTGCACATGGGACATTCTCTACAATAGACCATATACTAGCCCATAGACTATGCTTAAGTAAATACAAAGGAATTGAAACTATCCCATGCAAATTACCTGACCATAGTGCAATAAAATTGGAAGTTAATATACAAAAGAAACTGCAAAAGAATTAACTAATACTCTCCTAAAAAATCAATGGGTCACAGATGAAATTAAAGAAGATATTAATAATGTCTATGATCAAACAAAAATGCAACTTATAGACTTAACAACTTACAGAAATACAACTTACAGAAACCTATGGGGCACAATGAAAGCAACCCCAAGAGGGGAATTTATAGCAGTAAATTCCCATATCAGCAAAACAGAATGCACACAGATAAACAACCTAACGCTATACCTGTAGCTTCTAGAAAAAGAAGAGCAAGTTAAGATCAAAGCCCATACAGATGAGGAAATTATAAAGATCAGAGAAGAAACTAATACAATGGAAATTAAGAAAATAATGCAAAGAATAAATGAATCAAATAGTTTGTTTTTAGAAAGAATAAATAAGACTGATAAACCACTTGCTAACCTTATTTAAAAAAGGAAAGAAAAACTCAAATTCATTCAATGAGGAATGAAAAGGGTGAAATTGCTATATATCCTGTGGAATTTTGGAAGATCATTATTACCTACTTTGAAAATCTTTACTCACATAAGACAGAAAATACAAAAGAAATGGAGAGATTTCTAGAAGCATGAATTACCAAAGTTGAATCAAGAAGATATAAAAATATTGAATAATCCAATATCAGTTAATGAAATTGAAAACATAGTTAAAAACTTACCAACAAAGAAAAGCCTGGGTCCTGATGGATTTGCAGTTGAATTCTATTAGAAATTTAGAGAAGATTTAATGCCAATACCCCTAAAACTATATACTGAAATTAAAAAGGAAACAATTCTCCTTAACCTATTCCTGGAGGCAAGTATTACTCTGATACCAAAATCAGAGAAAGACCCAACCAAAAAAGTGAACTACAGGCCAATAACCCTAATGAACATAGATTTTTAGAAAAAATCACCTCATTAAAATACTAGCAAACAGAATCCAGAAAATCATCAAGATTACATATCATGACCAAGTGGGATTCCTCCCAGGAATGAAAGAATGGTCCAACATACACAAGTCAATAAATGTAAAACACCACATCAACATTAAAGACAAAAATCGCATGATCATCTTAATAGATGAGAAAAAGTTTTTGATAAAGTCCAGCACTCATTCATGATTTAAAAAAATCCTACAGAAAATCAGAATAAATATCACACTAAATGGAAAAAAATTGAAATCTTTCACTCTAAAATCAGGAATGAGGCAAGGAGGTCTGCTATCCCCACTCCTATTCAATATAGTTCTGGAAACATTAGCCAGAGCAATTATAAAAGAAAGAGAAATAAAATGAAGAAAGGAAGAAGTTAAACTATTATTATTCACAGATAACATGATACTCTACATAGGAGACCCCCCAAACTCCATGAAAAAACTTCTAGAATTAAATAAGCACATTCAATGGCATAGCTGGATAGAAAGTCAACATTCAAAGATCAATAGCATTCCTGTAAACAAACAACACACTCACTGAGAGAGAAATTAGGGAAACCATATCCTTTACAATACCATCCAAAAAAGAAAAGAAAAACTCAGGAATCAATGAAAGGAAATAAAAGATATATACAATGAAATTTATAGAATTCTAAAAAAAGAGATTGAAGAAGATAACAGAAAATAGAAAGATACTCCTTGCTCATGGATAGGAAGAACCGACATTGTAAAAATGGTCATATTCCCAAAACTGTAACACAGATTTAATGCTTGGCATATAAGGAAGAACAACTACAACAGTTATGTCACCTTGAGTAAAATAGTACAGTCAATAATAACAATAGTATCCAGCATAGTCTAGAAAATGACAAACTATGTAGCTATTAATTTGCCACCTTTAGTCTTAAGTACAAGTTTTATAGTTATATAACGGAATGTAAGACAATACAGAAAACTATATGCAGTCAATATCCCCTCAATTGAGCAATTTGACCCTTGGGGGAGAAAATTTAAAAAGGGTTAGGAAGAAAAAACAGAGAAACAGAAGAAGAGAAAGTGATTAGAAGCAAGGTTGAAGACAAAGGAAAATTACCTAAGCTTTGCAGATTAGTGAAGAATACAGGAGGAAAACAAAAAGGGAAAAACAAAAACAAAAACTAAAGGAAAAAAGACAAAAAAAATTCAAGAGGAGATTTTTTTGTGATTTCAAACTTGTGTAATCTTCTGTGGTCTGCAATTTTGTGGTAGTGTCTACATCAAGGTCTGTCTTGGATGTTCATGGTAGACAAAAGAGGCAGAACAAGCCCAGATCCATATTGTAGAACCCCAGAAATCCTGCAGTAGGATTAGAGTATGGTGCTATATAATTTCAGCCAGCCTCAATATGAATAGCGGAGGTGCCAATTCATCTCTGCAGAAGTTCAAGTTATCCTAGTCTTTAGTTGTGGGTCTGTGACCAGAATTTGTTCATCCCATAACTCTCTGGGTGTTTGTTGACCTCTGCTTCTTAATCCTGATCACCTCCCAAAGTTTCCCTCACCGAGACACTGGGAGTCCTGAGATGAAGCCAACCCAAGGCTGCTCTGAATCCTAGGTTCAGCTGCCACCACTCCAAAATGGCATCCCATCAGTCACCCTCTCCAGGGACATTTGGATTGGAGGCATTCAGCTGCTGCTGCAGCCCGGTGCATCCCCTGCTCCATTCCACTGGTGCCTATCTGTGGTCGTGG
The DNA here is from genome assembly GCA_004027295.1 of Dolichotis patagonum. NCBI lineage: Eukaryota > Metazoa > Chordata > Mammalia > Rodentia > Caviidae > Dolichotis > Dolichotis patagonum. The sequence continues at coordinate 47,662 of PVJX010012633.1, forward strand.
GCTCCAGGGTTTCCTGCCATCACTGCAGCTCTGTGTGCTCGAGTCTCCTCTCTCACGCTGCAAGAATGCAACTTTTTTACATGCAACTGATGTTCATCAACTACATTTCCAAAAAGCTGCTTTATAAAGTCCATTAAAATGGTGCTGGGTTTAGATTGAACTGCTATTATCTCTTTTCTTATACACTGAACATTACGATGTTCTGCATGATATATAAAATAGTTTGAAAATAATATGAGAATTGTACTAAATAAGACTATATGAGGCTTAAGATTTACTTGGAGAGGAATGCCATCAGCTTTACAAAGACCAAAGATTTGGCATCTATGAAAAATTTGTATTTGGAAGAGCTTAGGTTCTATACAATTAGGCACAGCAATACTACCGAAAAATTTAGAAGAAAATGTGCCATCAAGATGGCAGAACACTTTCATGAAAATTCCAGCAATTGCAAACGAGACCAAGATAAATGCATGGAACACAGAACCCAAACCCAAATCAACACATTAGAAGGGGGAAGGTCTTACTTTGACAGCATTGTTTCTCCCACCAGACACAGAGTCACAGGGGAGGATTTTCTTGGGCTCACGGTAACAACAATGAGATAGAGAACTAGAGGTGAACATCTAGCTCACCCAGCATTTTGGGACAGTTCTTAGGAGGCCCATTGCTGTCTGGCCTTATGTAGAATGCTGAGGGTAAAGACATGACTGAGCTACCTGGAGGCTGGAGAAACAAAGAAAGGAGATATGGCTTACAGCAACCAGCATACAGAGACAGATAGTGTCTTAGCTTTTGGTCTAGCAGTGATAATCAAAGCAGCCAATAGCATAGTGCACCCATGAAGCAGAGCCAACTGCTACCAGAAACAGAGTGGGAAGTCCTACCTGCTTTGGAACAAAATGTGCAATAGACATGTACAAAACATTCTATCCATGCAGGAGAACACATTTTCTATAGTCCAGCTTCATTGCTGAAGTTTACCAAACATCCCAGGAAGTAATGGCAATCATTCTCAAACTCCTCAAAGCAAAAAGTAGAGGGGATTCTTCCAAATCCATTTTATGAGACCAACACTACCCTAATATCAAAACCAGATAAGGACATTACAAGAAAAGAAAATTATAATCCAATGTCTCCATTGACCAGTGATGAAAAAATTCTTACAAAAATTTCTCAACAAACTAAATTCAGAGGCCCGCCCTTCATCCGCAGGGAACTGCCTGGAGATCGGCATCTGGGTCAGGTCTGTTTGGGCCCATAGCCCCGCCCTTCACCCCCAGGAAGTCTCCCAGAAAGCAGCATCTCTGCCTGTCTCTTTGGAACACGAGCCTCTTGGACCTGTAGAGTGGCCCGGGCTGTTTGGATTGGGAATATTGTGGAGACTGGCATCCTGGCCAGGTCTGTTTGGGACTGGGAACTTTTCAGAAACCAACATTCTAACCTGACTCTTTGGGACCTGTAGGCCCTTCACTCGCAGGGAACCTCCTGGAGACCTGCCTGGGACAAAGCACGGTGGCCTGGCCTGCCTGAGATTCCACAGGCTCTGGGGTGGCCACACCCAGCATTCGCCTTACAACTTAGGGAGCCAGGAGCCCACAGAGGGGAGTTAGGACCCTGAGAGGAAGCCAAGAGCCTGTGGGGGAGCCACTGCCCCTCCAGGAACTGAGGGTGTAACAGGTAATTTGCCACACGTGCAGAGAAAGCTTTGGAACACTGCTCAAAGTAAGGAAATATAGAAAAATGACAAAAGGAAAGACCAAAAGGCAGGCTCAAAGCCCTAGCCCTCCCCAAAAAAGCTTAGAAGCTGTGTACATAGAAGAAAAAAGAAGCCATACACCTGAAATGTCTGAAATGATATCAAATGAAATAAATATGCAAATAGGGAAAGCTATGGAGAAATTCAAATGAGAAATACTTGCCCAGGTAAAAGAAGAATTGATAAAAACAGTGAAAGAAATAGTGAACACATCTAGTGAAAACACAGATATAAAATTAGAGGAACAAAGCAAACAGATAGAATCCCTCAAAGAACAATATAAGAAACAAACAGAATGCATAAAGCAGATTCAAAGAGATATACAGGAAATCAAAAATTCTATTGAAAGCTGTAAAAACCACCTCAATGAAAGTGAAGACAGAATTTCAGACCTCGAAGATAAGATTGCAGCCAGTGAGCAGGAAAGACAA
>PVJX010012634.1:0-49771 GCA_004027295.1 Dolichotis patagonum
TCCCCTGCAGGCCCCCTAAAGTCCACCATACTCACCTGCTATTTCTTTCTGATGAATTGACCATTTCATTTCCAAAGTTCTGAAATGGCCAACAGACCACAGAAAGAATTCTCTTTAGGCTCCTGTTTGAAACCAGCAGCTACAGCAATCTGCTGGCCTTGCTTCAGGGCCAGAAGATTTGTATTTATTGATTTAAAAAAAATTTTGGTGCTATTAATAGAATGCAGGACTTTCACACTGAGCTGTGTTCCCCAGCCCTTTTAACTTATATTTATTCATTCGTCTTTTTTAGTTTTGAGACAGGCTGTCATTTCGTTTCCCAGGCTGGGCATGAACTTGGAGTCCTCCTGCCTAGCTTCCCAGAGTGTTGGGATTATGTTTGTGTACCATTATACTGCACAGTTTACATTGGTTGTTACATAATAGAGTGATTATTGACTTTTGGTGAGCTAGAAACTTTAGCTTTTTGGTGCATTTTCCTTTGGGACTTGAATCTAATACTAGTATGAAGTAGAACCTCTACTTTTTAGCAGTTGGCTTTTATGTTTGCTGTATTGTTTCCTTTTGAAAGAATTTTGCCTAGAAACAGCTTTATTATGTACTCACCTGCTTTTGCTGACATTGAACATTATGACAACTTGACAAGTTATAGCGAAGGGTAACAGGAACGCAGAAATCATTTTCGAAGCCTTAAGCTCAAAGACTGCTGCTTTCAGTTACTACTTTAACAGATTGTAGACAGACTGTATTTGCATGTGAAGTCTAATACTAGGACTAGAAGCTATTCCCTGAGGTTTTTTGTTTTTTGGTTGGTTTAGTTGGGGCATATTACCTCGGTTTTGAATAAAGAATTCTAGACTTGTGTGGAAGATGATGAGCACTTAAAAAATTAGAGGATTAGAGTGGTCTTAGTCACTTTTACTCTATTTGTACTGTTATGTGGAACATAAAATTAACCAGTAGGGTGTACACATTGGTAGTCGATGTGGGCTCCTGTTTGCTCTCACTCTCTTCAAAATAAAGGCAAAAAAAAAAATTAGAGTTGGACAAGAGAAGTTCTATTTGTCACCTTTGGATAAGATTTTTTGTAATTTTCAGGAGAAAAAATTTAAAAACAGGGATGTTTCAATTGTTCCTTGAATAGTTTACATCAATTTTCAGCCTCACGTCTGGGATTTGAAAGCACCTAGGTGTGATACCACTGAATACATGTATTGAGAATGTACTTTGTGGCAGACATTGTGCTAGTCACTCATTAACACTATCTCTTAATTATCACAATAGCCTGAAAAATATTTGCTTCATTAGTAAAAAAGAGAATGAGGCCCAGAGCAGTTCAATAAAATTTCCTCGGCACATCACAATTATCTAGTTTAGAGCTTCCTGGCTCCACTGCTTATCTTTAATCTGGACTGTCTTATCCCTCTCCTTTTGCCTTCACCCACCTCACTTTGATCCACTGAAGGCAATAGACCCCAGAGGAGTTGACTGCTGCCTGTTACTGTTGCCATTGGAGGAAACTTAGACATCTGTGCAATTAAATGTCATTGTTATGATACTGTTTGATTAGAAAATAACAAAACCTGAAATGCATGTAGGAAACTCAAGCAGTAACCTGTGTCTGCAAGACAGATTTCTATAGCTTCTTAAGAGTGGTTTCTGATTATGCCAAGAAAGCTAGAAATTATGTTTGGGAAATTAGGATTCATTATAATGGATAGAGTTTAGTTTTTCTTCCTTATCATTGGGTTACAGGGTTGTGAGTGGATAAGTTAAACCTTTATTGTAAAGAAGGAGAAAAAATGCTCTGTGCTTTGTGGTGTTTTATTCTGTTCCTCTGAGTTTTGCTCGTTAGTGTGTGCCTTTTTATGTCTAAAAACAATGGTTAAAAACTATCTCAAACTTTAAAATTTTCTGAGTAATAGCAGTTGAAAAGAAAATATAAATAGAGGAATAATGAGGGACGTTTTAGTGAGTAAAGTTGGTGATTAGAACCAGGAATGATGGCATTCTTGTGAAACTTTCCTTTGCAACCCTGATCATTGATGTAAAATTATGTTGTGTTTGGTTGAAGTACTTAATATTTCCTTGGTTGAAGCTTAAGGTTCTCATCGGTTTAGGGCCAGCGATACCTGCATTTCTAAGAGGTTGAATGATTTTTGAAGTCATTTTAATGTCACTACCAACTATTGTTAAAATTAAGAGAGATTATTTTTCTGCTATTGAGGGACAAATAGCTCTTCAGTGTTGTGATTGGGAAGTGTTTTGGTTAAGAGTCTCTGTGTATAGAGGAAATGAATTTTTTCATAGCCAGGGTTCACAGCTGGGATCATGCTCCAGTATAAAGTAACTCTGTATGATAAGTAATGTACCTGTAGGCCAATGAAGTGCTTTAATAGTTGGTGTTTCCTTTTTCAGCAAAAGTCCTCTTAGCAAGTAGGTAGCTAATGGGACCAATATTATTACTTCCCCTTTCTCTCCCTTAAAAATCTTGTCATAGGTTAAGTGAAGAATACTAGACATGTAAGCTGGGCCTTTATTGGATGGTCCAATCAGTGTCCCCCTTTGCCTTAGACTTTTCTGTCTTTTACCAAATAAACAGTAGTGCTTTGACCACCGCTGGCGTAGTCAGAACACTTTGATTAAAAACCTTCGGGGCACATGAGCATCTTCAGTACCCTTGTCTAAAAGAAAGTGTTGACTGCTGTACTTTCATTCTTTATGAATTCTTTAAAAGCATCTATTATTTTTAATTTGCAGCAGCTCTTGCCAGGTAAAAAGTTTTGGGAAACAGATGAATCCAGCAAAGATGGACCAAAAGGAATATTCCTGGGTGATCAATGGCGAGACAGTGCCTGGGGAACATCAGGTAATCTAGATCTAGCATCTGTACTGTGATTTATGCCTGTGTTAGAGCTCCTTTCGTCAGCAGTTGGCAAGTCATGAATTTTACATCAGTGACATAAGCATGTCAAGCAAATGTCCTGTTCAGTAGTATAATTGCCATTAAGGAGCTTACATGATATAATATATTAAAACATAATTGACACAAAATCAGATCTTCAGTATTTTCTCAAGTGCTAGCCATAGAGGAATGGTCTTATTTGAAATGACCATAATTTTAGTTAAAACCTTCTATTCTGTACTACTGTCAACATACTTGGAATTAGAAAAATCTATGCCTGCCATTTAAAATTCATATTTCTTTTTCTCCCCTTGCCCCTGAATACCATGTATGGGATGATTTATCTGTGTATGTACTTGGGGCCAAGTGGAGCCACTGGGCAGACATTCTTGTGATAGACTGCCCCTGAAAAGGATTGGAGGAGAGAATGTAAAGGTAGACACTGACAGCAGAAAGATATGACAGATTTTAGGGAGGAAGGAGATAGAAAACCCCAAAGATGGTGTGCCATGTCACAGCAGTGTAAGAATGGAAGCTCATGATGATAGTGAGTTATCAGAAAAGACTGGATTACATTGCTATTTTTAAAAAGGACAATAAACTCATATTTACTTTAGTAATATTATCAATAAAACATCTTAAAGAAATTCTGCTATCGAAAGGTGTAAATGTTAATTTATTCATTTAGATTGATAAGCCAATTACATGAACTGCTGCATTCTTTGCTATGCTGGATGAGGAGTGTATTCTATTTCCTTAGCTTATGTAGAATTTCAGTATCTAGTGAAACATACAATAGATTTCTGCTCATAGGAACATGGTAGGTTTCTTGATTCCCAGTCATTGGTTTATCCATGAGACAGGACTCATAATTTGTTTGGGCCTCTGGCTGCACTGTATCATGCTTGTGTATCTTTTTTGTAGATCATTCAGTTTCCCAGCCAATCATGGTGCAGAGAAGACCTGGTCAGAGTTTCCATGTGAACAGTGAGGTCAATTCTGTTCTGTCCCCTCGGTCGGAGAGTGGGGGACTAGGCGTTAGCATGGTGGAGTATGTGTTGAGCTCATCCCCGGGCGATTCCTGTCTAAGAAAAGGAGGATTTGTAAGTTGGCCTGAGGAACTTGTTCCTATCTCTCTCTCTCTCTCTCTTTTTTTTCTCCTAAAGCAAAATACACCTGTTTCATTTTCTTAGTTACAGAACCAACTAAGGGTATTTTTAAAGGATTTCTCTTGCAAATAGAGCTCAGCGAACATGTTAAACTAAACTTAAAAAAGGAGAAATAATAATTTTTTGGGGGACACACTAATAGTTAAGTGAAGTAGGAACTGAAATCTAAATCTCAGTTTATTGGTCTCTCAGAAAACATTAGTCTTAAATTTTTACAGTCTTAAACATTAGTTTTAAGCAAAGACAAAAAACAAAGAGAAGGAATTTAAAAAAGAAAACTGAAGCTGAATGTTACTAGGGAATTTCAGATCTGAGAGCAGTGATTTGTCAGTATTCTTGGTGACTTTAAAATGGTCCAGATTGACTCATTCTTGCTTTGCAAACTAGACTTTATTATAAATGGCATCTTTGGTCCTCCTTCATTAAATAGCTTTACTTCTCATACCTGGTCTATCAGGAAATTAGAATTTCCATTAAATCTTTATCTACAGTATTTTTTTTTTTTTAAATTCACCACTACTGACCTCTCTGAGGCTAAATGATAGCTATGAGATTTGTCTGTGACCTTTTCCTGTTAAACTTTAGTAGCCTTCCTCAGGCATTTTTGATAGCCTTTCTCATTTGTTTCCTCTGTATACATCTAAAAGTCTTGTTATGTTACTATTTGATTCTTCCTCATTTTGTGTTCTGTGACTGGTTTTATGTTCAGGTCACAGCTGAGAAGGACACAAGAGACATTGGATCTGTCTTCCTTCTTTTTCTGCTAGTGGAATGTGTTCTCTGTCTTCTCACAACCCTTTCTTCCTGAAGTCTTTTTGGCTAATACCACTTAATGACAAACATTTAGGAGACTTTTCCTAAATCATATTAATAATTTTGCCTCGATAGCCATTTTCTTTTATCGCATAGCATTTATTAATATTTTTATTTTCCTGTGTCTGTTGCTAGCTATTGGAGGCTTGGCCCTGTTTTTCCACTTTCACTTTAAAACATCTTAGGGTAAGAAATATTTCGTTTTGATGTAGTTTCCTCAAGTATCAAGTACAATTCTTAAGTAATAGCCATTCTGAAGTTAATTTGATTGCTTCTTGGTCTTTGACCCTTTAAAACTTAGGTCAGATTTAGTGGGTTTGTGGATTAGATCGAAATAGCTTCTTATATTTGAACCTTCCCAAGGGGCTGCTTGGGAAGAACAGGCTCTACCCTTTGGGTGTGAGGAATAGGATCAGTCCAAATTATCATTCACCTTTTGTCTCATGGAAGGAATGGAGTTTTACTTCTCTTTTCACCTTATCTCCAGCTCACCCGGCACCCCAATCCTTTCTTCATCCTATGAGCACAGTCTTCGGAAGAAGTACTGTCTTCTGAGCATTGGCTGTAACTTTCATTTATTTATTGGAAGAATAAAAATAGGCCTTTGTGTTAGTGAATTGCTAATGTATTGATTCGAAACCTTTGTGCTCTGGCTGTGAATTTTCTGATGTGTGTGGCCACTTTGTAGTTTGTGGGGCTTAGTCAAGAAGCATGTTACCTAGGTGTAACTGTGATGTTTGTAGGAGGGAGAAAAATCAGTGGAATTAGGAGGAAGATAAAATGATGGGATTAAATTAGTATTATATTTACTTGTGGTTTTACTCTTTTTAAAAGAATTATTTTCTTGAGACAGTTTTTATGATAAAGGCTGTATCTTTTGGGTTCACACTTTCTTTTATTTGTTTTTGTAAAGGTGGGTTTCATCTTTAGTTGTCTTGGAAGATTGAGATTAGACCTCAGAATAGAGGAGATCTGGAGATTGGTGTATACCAGTTGAATAATTTACTAAGCTTCAGAGGCATGCATACAGATGAATGAAAACTCTAAATTTGTGTTCCAACTTCTTGGAAGGTTATCCCATATTTTGACTTGTGTTGCATCTACAGAGTAACAAAGGAAAACTGATCAGTGACATGAAGCTATCATGTTATCTGCCGTTTTGAACAGCTAATGAGCTTGGGGTTGAATCTTACTGATGATATACCTAATCTCATTTTACTTAGGGCTGTTAGTTAGGATAAAGTCCTGAGCAAAGCTATGTTCGTAGAAACCTAAATCACTTTTTAGGTAAGATGCACATATGTCTCATTACAAAGGTGAATCTTTTCTTTTTAAAAAATAACTGCTCATTCAAAATGTTGAGTTCAGAGAACAGGACAATAGGATATTTGGTTGTAGATAGGTGTTGTAAAGAGTAGTAGTTGGTATTTTAAGAATCAGAACCTACAGTTGTTTTACTGTTTTTTTTTTTTTTTTTTTTGTCTTTTTGAGACAGGGTCTTGCTATTCAGTTTGGACTGCCTCCAACTCACTTTGTAGCCCAGGCTGGCATTGAATGTGTACTGATCCTCCTGCCTTAGCCTCTCAAGTGCTAGGATTACAGACATGTGCCACCATACCCAGCATTACTTTTTTTATTTGTTTCGTTTTGGAGATAACATCTCACTATGTAGATTTGGCTGGCCTTGAACTCACCATGTATTGAGGCTGGCCTCAAACTCAGCAATCCTGCTGACTCAGCCTCCCAAGTGCTGGGATTCTAAGCATGTGCCACCACATCTGGCAGTTGCTTTTTTGGTGACTTTACCAATATAATTTCCAGTAAGTCATAGAGAAGTCATATTTTAATCACTTGAGACGTGAAACCATTATCTTTGATGGCAAAGTGATTTTAGACCTCAAAATATGAAGACATCGTTCTTGGACATAACACAATCCAGAGTTTAACTTTTTAGGTAAAGATGATTCATCACTATAGTAGTCTCACTCTGCAGTATAGTTTTTGGTCTTCAAGGAAGTTTCCTGGTTACACCTTGCATGATAGTATTTACCTCTTTGTCAGCCTTCCCTGAGCCTCTGTTTTTATTTATTCATTTATTTTATTTTGGGACAAGGTCTCAATAAGCTAATAAATTGCTCAGGCTAGGTTCAAACTTGGATCCTCTTGCCTTAGCTTCTCAGAGTGCTGGAACCTGGAGCTCAACTGAGTTCAAATTGATTGGACGAAGAGTTCAGTAGTTTTGGTTTTTGCAATAAGAATACTTTCAGGCTAACGAGGTATATGACAACCAAATTTTATTCTTAGTACTTGATGTAAATTCTTGGTAGCATTCCGTGGATAAATCCCAACCGTCAGGGTAATAGTTTTTGGAATAATAGAAAAACTAATAACACCAATCAAGCCTTTAATTTCTCTTTTATTTTTGTATTCTTCATGTTATTTATTCCTGCTTTCAAAATCAGATGCATTATTCAGGCTTGTGTGTGCATCTAAGGACCCTGTTGTTGTTGATCTTCTGTAATAATGACAATTATATTCTTCAGATAGACTGGAACCTACACAGAACAGTGGGTCTTTCTTCTTGATTGGGGAAGTGAGGAGACTACTTTAAACAGTGATTGAGGTTTAGATTATTATAACATTGCAAAAATAAATGATTTTTAGAAGAAATATCCTATGAAGGTTTGTAGAGACTGGCTGTTTTTGGCCTGGAGGATGCATCACACTCATAACAGTTCATTTGAGTCACAAAATTTGCCCTTCTAGGCTTTGTTGCATTTATTTTAGGTAACCAGCACTACTTTAATTGATTTAAAGGGGAAAAAAAAAACTTATTGAACAGTATAATACAGAGAGAAGCCAAGTCCCAACTGGATCTTAATTTTCTCATCTGCAAAGTGGAGATAAATAAAAGTCTGATTTGTGTGGCTATGTAAACTATATGAAAAACCTTTGTAAATCATGTAAAGGGTTCTTTTACACAGTCAGTGCACCAATAGCATTAGGGTCACTTGGGAGCTTGTGAGAAATGCAGATCTTAACCCCATTGTAGATTACTAAAGCAAAATCTACATTTATGTACAGATATACCCTTATAATTTCTTTTATTTCTTTTTTCTCTTTTCTTTCTTTCTTTCTTTTTTTTTTTTTTTGGAGACAGGGTTTCACAGTACAGTTCAAACTCAAAACTCACAGCGATCCTCCAGCCTCAGCCTCCTGGGTGCTGGGATTATAGGTGTGTACCACAACACCCAGTTTCATGATTTCTTTCTATATTAGAATTTTATAAACTCTACAATAAGATAATTTCCTTGAAATACAGAATCATCAGGATGCTTTTAGAAAGTCATATACAGGATAGAGCCCCTTCAGATTTAGGCCTCCATTAAATAAAATATCTACATGCTATACTTTGCATTTTCAAGCTTTTAGATGCTAACTAAATAAAGAAAAAAAAAAAACCCTGCAAACTTATTTGGGGAAGTCTTTCTAATAAAAGCAGACATCACTTTCCATATGTAAGGTAGGTTTTGTTTTTCCTCTTGGCTATCACAGCAGTGACCACTCTCTGCACATTAGAAAACAGGTGATTGTGTCCAAAGTGCTGGGTGTAGACTGTTTTGTAACACTTCCTACTTTTGTCTACTTTGAAATTATAACGCATATTTCAAGAGACAGTGTGCCATACTTTTACTGGAAGGATTTCCTTTTTTAGTGATACGTAAAATACATCAGATTGGATGAATCTCAGAAAAACCAGTTGAACAAAGTTTATAAGCTTGAGTGCTGAGGGCATAGGATATCTAGCAGTTTTTTAAGCCTTGGGGGAATGGGAGTAAAGGAGATGAAAAAGACAATGAGAAAAATGTGAAAATTGGATAAATCCTTTGAATGCTTTTTAAAAAGAACTATAAAAATATATATGAATTGTATTTCTGTGAGTTGCCTGAATCCTTAGGTAGTGTTTTTGTTTCTGTTAATTTATATTGCGAAAAGAATAGGGATTAGAGGGACATTAAGGTTGTGGATTTAAACTTCATTCTAATTTTAATTCTGACCTCTATATAATAGAGCTATGCTGGCTATGAGTTGGGTTCCTCCTGAAAGGATACTATTATGTTAAATTTAAAAGTTTCTCTTTCCTTCTCCTTCCCCTTTGCACCCTCTCCTCCCTTTGGTGGTACTAGGAATTGAACCTAGGCCTTCCCCTTTTTTGTTGTTCCTATCCACCTTTTTTGTTATTTTGAGACAGTCTCACTATGTAGTGCTGGGTGGCCTCGAACTCAAGGTGATTTGCCTGTCTCAGCCTCCCAGGTGCTGGGATTATCACCCCGGTCCTCCAGCATTCATTCATTTATTTAAGACAGAGTTTTGCTACATAGTTCAGGCTAGCTTTGAATTTACTGTGTAGTCCATGCTGGTCTCGAACTTGTGGCAACCCTCCTGCCTTGCTTAGCCTCCTGAGTGTTGGGATTGCAGGCATGCACCAGCTCCCTCACCCTTAAATTTTTTTTTTTTTTTTTTAATTTTGAGGCAGGGTCTTGCTATGTACTAGGTTGCCCAGGATGAGCTTAAACTAGGGCTCCTCTTACTCCAGTCTCCCAGAGTGCTGAGATTAGAGGGATACATCACTTGAAATGCAAAGATATTTCACTTGGCTGGCAATTAAAACTTTCATATTTTTAACTGTTTCATTGTAGCTATAAGGGAATTTTGCATTTTAGTATTCTCGTATTCTGTGGAAAAAAGATCATGCTCAGGAGAAATCAATATTTTGATTTTTTTAGACTCAGTGAGTCAAGCAGATACACAAAATGATTTCTTTCTGGAATAAAGGGAAGAAAGCCAGCCATGGACATATATACCTGTAATCCTAGCATTTGGGAAGTTGAGGCAAGAAAATTGCCATAAGTTCAAAGTCAGTTTCAGCTGCATAGTGAGACCCTGTTGTGGAGGGAGGGAGGAAGGCAGAGAGCAAAAAGTTTCTATGTGGTTAAATGTAACTTTGTCATGTGGAGCTTGATACTAAGGTAACTAGAGTAAGAGCAAGAAATAAATTGTGCTTTTGACTTCATTCAGAATTAAGAGATACACTTGGAAGTATGTCTCCTGTTATGTGGATCTAAAAAAAGAAGTGGAGCTACAAGCACAGGACTCTGATCTCAAGGGAATGTGCTTGCTTTTACCTATGTCTGTTCCTGTCCCTGTTTATTAATACCTAGCAATGGAGCATATTCTTCCACCTTAGCATTCTTTGTGGTTCCACACTGTAAATGTTTATTGGGCTTGGAAAGTTGGATTTCGGAATTTGTTTTTGAGCAAATTAACGGTTATCTAAAGGAACTCATACTGAAAGATGCTGTTACTTCTTATTTTGTCCATTATTTAGCTAATAGCTTCTCAGTACCATCACCTATTAGAAAATATGTAACAAAAATGCAAAACATAGATAAGACATAAACTTTTTTTTTATTCCTTTGGTTCTTTTGAGATGGCAGGCTTTGAACTCACTTTGTACCCAGTGCCAGGGTTACAGGTTTACCCTGGCCAAAACCTACTATTCTAATGCTTATATTGAACTTAATTACATGGTTTCTCAGTTGTGGGAGCTTATTAAAGCTGTTGGAGTAAAAACTTTCATAACATTTGATGGAGCTTCTTTCGATCAAATAAAAAATCTCTGGGCCATGACGCTTTGAAATTTTTAAAAAAGATTATGATGAGGGCTGGGGATTTAGCTCAGTGGCTTAAGCACCTGCCTGGCAAGTGCGAGGTCCTGAGTTCGATCCCCGGTACCAAAAAAAAAAAAAAAAAAAAAAAAAAGATTATGATGATCAACCCTAACTATAGAACCACGGCATTTTAAAAACGATTGTGCCCTGGGAAGACCCAGTTGGCTGTTCATTTGTATTTCAGAATTAGGGCATTTAAAATTTGTAATCTTTTTGTTGTTGTTGTTGTTGTTTTTTGGTACTGGAGATTGAACTCATGACCTCACACTTGTCAGGCAGGTGCTTATGCCGCTGAGCTAAATCCCCAGCTAAAAAGTTTAATCTCGATATCTTACCTAATGATACCAACACAGTACTAGTGCATCTCTTTTACTAACAGTAAGTTACATTTGTATAAAATAACTTGTTTTTCTTTATGTTTTACACATGTGTTATTTCATTGATAGTCTTTATTTTTGGTACCAGGGATTGAACTCATGACCTTGTGCTAACCAGGCAAGCACTTGAGCCACTGAGCGAAATCCCTAGCTTCATTGATATTCTTAACTACTCTTTTTTCGTAATTACTCTTTATTAAAGAAAATTATCCTTGTTGGGACCAGGGATATAGCTTAATGGCACAGCACCTGCCAAGCAAGTACAAGGTCCTGAGTTTGATTCCTGTACAAAAAACCCGAAAAAACCCCAAACCAAAACAGCAACAACAAAACACCCCGTTTTATAGACAAGCAAAGTAAGATTAAATGGCCCGTCAAACAAAGCCTTCTGATGAGTAATTGTTAGCGGCTGAAGTAGAGCATACATTTGGCCTGCCCTATGTCAGTACTTTCTTAATGACCACATGGCTGTCGCAGCCTTATTTTGTGGGTTTAAAAAAATGTAAAAATACCATAATGTTTAGGAAGCTGGGCAGGGTGGTGCACATTGGTAATCTTAGCACTTGGATGGTGAGACAAAAGGATCAGCGCCAGTTTGAGGCTAGCCTGAACTGCATAGCAGGACCCTGCTTCAAAAAAAGAAAAACAGCACAACAACAACAAATACCACACACAAAAATACCATAAAATTCAGCAATGTATTTACACTGTTGCTATATTCTTTAGGGTCTTCACATGTCTAAAAGACATGACTACAGCCTCAGACTAAAGACTTTTTGTTAAGTGGATTTCCCACTTGGGCTGTCAGAAGTCAAGATTGGACTGCCGTGCAGTTCTTGTTTTCTTTTTAAATTAGAAAAATTATTTTTTATGGGTGATGCTGGTGGGGATTAAGCATATGTTCTGCCATTCAACTATACCCCTAATCCTTAAATAAAAATTTTATTGAACTATGACGCATGTATAAAGTATGTAGATAATAAGTGTTCATGTTCATGAATTTTTACAAAATAAAAAAATTCATGTGACAGTCATCCAGCTCAAGAAGTGGAAGCATCTCTGGGGTCTCTCCCTTTCAAAAGAAGTACCTACTATTCATGCTGGCATCAACAGATTTTTCAGAGTTGGAAATCAGGTAGTGGTATTTTGTAGGAATGAACTTAATCCTAGAGAAAAACAGTTTACTCTAGGGAAATTGTTTGAAAATTTAGCTTTTTGCAGTATCATTTCCCTTCCTCTTCTCCTCCACGTGAGGTTAAACTCAGGGCCTTCATGGTGTGCTAAATCACAGCCCATTTTTATTTTGAAGTGGGGTCTTGCTAAGTTGCCTTGGTTGGGTTCAAACTGACGGTCTTTCTGCTTCAGCCTTCCATACTGCTGGTATTACAAGCATGTGCCATCATGCCTGGCTGTTAGTATAATTGAGACTATAACTAGTAGTGGCATGCTTTAAAGTAAGATAAGCCAGGATATAGATAGATGGGGCTAGCAGGTTCTCAGCAAGCACTTATAAAGGGTCTCTGAAAGATAATGCAACACATTAATTTGGTCAGTGAGTATTCCTCGATATCAGTTTTCTTGCTTGCTGTGTAAACTTCCTATGCTTCTTTATTCTGTTTCCTTTTCATTTTCCCCTCCAGAAAATAAGGGGAACTTTGAACTCATTGCAAGATGGTGGAACTGAGTCAGTGATTTGATTTGTACACCTGGAGAAAATTCCTTATGCATGGCTGGCTATAGGATGATTCTTACAGCTATTTTGCTATTGATATTTAATGGTTTTCGATAAGAGTACCACCATCTAGACTCTCATTTGATGATAATGAAGAGAATAAGAGGTAATGTTTTACTTTAGAAGTTTAGTAGAAGTATAGAATTTTTCTGGGGTGTGTGTGTATAAAAGTCATTTTAATCGAGTTCCCAGTAGGCCCTAAATTCAGTGCTAGGGATATAAATCCGAACACAATCGACAGCTTCTGTCAGTCTTACTTTTACGGGCTGGAGGAAGCTATTATCTCTGGTCATCTTAAAAAATCTCCTTGCCTTTAGAATCCTGTCATTTTCCCATCTCTGATTGGGAAATCAGTGTGGTACTTAGCTATTATTCAGTCTTTCAGAATTAATAACAGCCTCATATTGTAAAGATTCTACTCTGAAAAACATCTTAGTGACTGTGAATGCTGTGGTTTACCATCTTGATGTTACATGAAGCCAAGTTGTATTTCCTTTCTAAATTCCTCATCATATGTTTCTTTTTTCATATTATACACAAAAATTTTCTTTTTCCCATTTGTAGAGAGAATTAATTTAAAAATAAAATGGGCTCTGAATAAGTAGTCAGAAGGTCTAAGTATTTCAGAGTTCTTGAGTTACTCTTTCTTGGTCAGTAATCTAAAAATGACTGTAAGATCATCTGTTGGTTTTATGTCTACTCGCCTGCCCCTGTATGCAGTCAGTCTGTTCATAACTGATTGTCTGTGACTCTGTCCTCCATTATTTACGTTTCACCCAGTTTGCTTTTGGTGACTGAAAATGCTGTGTAGTAGCTCTCATCTTTTGTTGATTGGACTTGTCTTTTCCTAAGAGCTTTAATTTGGAACATGTGTGCTTATTTCTTCCTTTATCCAGAAGTAGGTGGTGAGGAATAGCAAAGATTACTAGTATTACAAAAGCAAAGATTATGTAGTACTCTTTGATGTAAGTTCTTCAAAGTTCTCTACCGTATCAAGCCACCATATCAGATAGTTTCCTTTTGAAAATCAAGGTGCATTTGCTTTATATGTCCAGTGCTTACTTTTGGATATTGGTCAGAGAAGACTTATTTAATTTCCTTAGAAAGTAGAACATAAAAATGTTTGACAAGGTCAGTTCTTCTGAGCCAGTGTTTCAAGCTTTGTAGTGTGAAACACTTAAAGAGATAAGTTCTTTTGCATCGGATACTTTAGAATGTCTCCACTTATGTCTGATGAATAATTTGGTTTGAAACAGGCAGGTAGTGGATGAATACTAGTAGTTTTTAGAATACTTATTCTGAAAAGATTTCACAACTATATTTGTTTTAGAGCATTAAAAAAATTAAAGGTTCATCAGTGAATTGTTGATGCAGTAACATGTGAGGTTTATAAGTGGAACTAGAGAAGTATTGATGCAAATTGACAGGACGTAGTACAAAATCAGGTATAGAATAAATATTGAATTGGAATGACGTTAGACCACATTGAGCTCATGTTTGAAAGTAAAGGAGAGGTTATATAGAATAGTGGGGAGATAAGAAATTCCGTTATCAACTTAATACTTTGCCTTTATACTACTAGCTACCATACCTGGGGCTACTAGAAATTGTTATTACATAGACATGATTTGAAAGTAGGAAAGTGGGACGAAGAGGTACACAATTGTGGTTGGGCTTTGGGCAGAAAGGAAAACCTCCCTTTTCTTCCACACAAATGAAACAAAACTAAAAACAATGGTGGTGGGACATTGGTTATGGTAAGAGTGTCCTAAACTGTAACATAAACATGTATCTGTCTTCCCTGTTTGGCAAGACTTTCTGTGGTGTTCTGCCTGTGTTGTTTGTTAAATGGATGTAATGTCTGAAAGGGTGTGGACGCTTCCTCTTCTGACCAGCACCTAGAGTAGCTTGGTGTCCACAGTGGATGTCCACTGTACTAGTTGATGATGATTAGTGAAGCTGAAGCTATTTTTTAAACAGGGCCCAAGGGATGCAGACAGTGATGAAAACGACAAAGGTGAAAAGAAGAACAAGGGTACGTTTGATGGAGATAAGCTAGGAGATTTGAAGGAGGAGGGTGATGTGATGGACAAGACCAATGGTTTACCAGTGCAGAATGGGATTGATGCAGACGTCAAAGATTTTAGGTTTGTATGTTTTACACTTCCGATTTTTGACTGTGGGCTGTGCATTTTTGTTTCAATTTATGTTTGCTTTAGAGGGTTCCCTTCTCCCCTGTTTTCTTCTAAAAAATTGGATTTAGGCCATGCTACAAAGATGTTAATTAACTGGTAAGGTAGAATTTTCTAAAAGTTGTCATTGTCTGATTCTTTGCCAAAATGGTGAATTTTGCATTATATAGAGCTTTAGAGCTTGCAGAAGGAGTCTGTAAAAAATAATTGAAGTAATTCTGAAGTATCAAAATTATCTCAGGCACCTTGGGACTTTTACCAAGCTTCTCTTAAATCACAGTGTTAGAAAGCTGTGTTTACTAATGGAAGTGGGTCATGTACCTCTGGCATGTTAGTGGGAAAATGTTGAGCACTTGTGTATTAACTCTTTTTGAGTTTTGTAAGCTCCTTTTGGGATGGGTGGGTTAGATATTCATTTTGAAGAACCAGAGATGCAGTTTAAATGACTTGGGCTCAGTCATGTCACTTCCACAGGTGCCTCTCTTCCCGTCTCTAGTCCTTACTGAGTTGCAGATTTTTACCCTATCATTTAATACACACAGTATTATGTGCTTGTCTTTTACAGTGGGCAACTATTTCTTATTCATGTTGACAACCTTTAATTATAGGAAAGAATTTAAAAAAAATTAAAAAAATAAAAAAAATTTATAAGAATCCTATATAGTTAATAGGTACATGACATAGTTAATAATAGTTATATAGTTAAATACTATACATATAGATACAGTTAAATAATTTAAATTTGAATCATGTTAATGTCAACCTAAGTTAATAGGAATGTATTTCCATGTATACCACATAGACACATACATCATTGTAAAACCTACTGAGGTTAAACTTGAAATGTATTTTGTATCATTTGTAGAATCAGTGTCAGTTAATTTAATTTTTATGCCTTGAATGTGTATAGAATTACAGTCTTTGTGTAAAATTTGAGGCAAAGGGTATCAAACTCTTCCCTGTGGTCTTTTAGCTGAGTTCAGATGGCTTTTCCACTCTGAATTGTAAGCAGCCTGTAGCAGTGTTTTGTATTGTTTTGCTGGGGGCTGGTGGTGCTGTGTGCATGAGGGAACATGAAGTTACGCTTAATATAAACCAACTATAGAATTTCTTTCAGGGATGAAGGACATTGAATTGTAGCCTAAGGCTGCATCCCTTGACTATAATATTAATACATGTTAGTTTGGTTTTGTATGTTATAATTCTGTAATCCTTTTACATAGGGTGATGGTATATCCTGGGCTCCCCAGAACAACATTCCTTTATACTTATATCCCAGGTAATTACCAGTAGTACCCTTTTTTTTTTTTTTCCTTGTTTGGAGTGTCCTAGCTTGGATGATTATATCCTCACGTTAGTTTTAATTTTTAGATTTATCTTGTTATTAGGGGCATAGCCTTGATAATTAATTTTTAATTGTTTTGAAAGGGTCAGCTATTTCTGGTTTCTTAGAAAGGAAGAGAGTTTTAACTTGGTCATTAGTATCAATAATACATAAAAAATTTTCATTAGAATTGTTCTGAGATATGGAATTTCCCTAGAAACAGACTTTTTTCATTGGCTCTATGTTTAAATAATACATTTTTTTATATTAGTACATGTTTGTAGAACATAATGATTATATTCATCATGGGGGGTTGGTACACATATAAGACATACCGTAGTTCTTTTATCCCCTTTGTTTCCCCTGCCCCAGATGTTGTTTACTGGGGCCATATTTTACTACATGTGTTTCGGTAGGCATGTCTTGTTTTTGGATTTTTGAGATAGGGTCTCCCTGCAGCTCAGGCTGGCCTTGAGCTCGCTGTATACCCTGGGCTGGCCCTGAACTTGAAGCGTCTTCCTGCCCCAGCCTCCTGAACGCAGCCTCCTGAATTACAGGTGGTAGTGATCATGCCCAGTGAGATACCTGTTTGATACCTGTTTTTATGGATGCCACAGGCAATAATTTTTCAGTTTATTTAGTGCTCCTCAAGTCTGAACTTTTTTGATGAAGGACTTATAAATTAATAGCAGTTAATTTAAGTTTAATGGGTGGATGGGTTGGTGGGTGGGAAGGCAAGCAATAGAGAAATTAAAGAGGATGTAGCCCTGTAAGGACCGTAAAGGATTTCTGGTTATTTTGTTAGAAATAACTTTCAAGTATTATTGATAATGAACTGTGTCAAGGACATTGTTCTTAAACTTGGGGTTGCTTTAGTGTCCCTTCCCACTCAAAATAAGGTTTAATGCCCTTTACTTTCTCTGTTTAGCCGTACCCCTGGTAATTGCCAGAACTCTGCTAATGAAGTGGATCTTCTGGGTCCAAACCAGAATGGTTCTGAGGGCTTAGCCCAGCTGACCAGCACCAATGGTGCCAAGCCTGTGGAGGATTTCTCCAACATGGAGTCCCAGAGTGTCCCCTTGGACCCCATGGAACATGTGGGCATGGAGCCTCTTCAGTTTGATTATTCAGGCACGCAGGTACCTGTGGACTCCGCAGCAGCAACTGTGGGACTTTTTGACTACAATTCTCAACAACAGGTACTGTGTGTGTGTCTCTGTTACTATTTCTACTCTCTATGAAGCACATAATTCAAATAATTAAGGATGAGGGGTTGAGGGGAGGGTGGCATTATTTTAGGCTGTCATTAGCGAGTCTCTACTAACTTTCAACAGTGAAGTGGGTTTACAAAACCCCTGTCTTTACCTTTAGGAAGCTGGTTGGTTTCTCATGCCAGGGTTACTGGCAAGAGAGGACCCTGCTGTACATGTGCTTCCCTTGACTTTTCTCCTCAGCACCTGGGGAAATGGGTGAGGTGGTGTTGCCTCTACATTTCTTACAAAGATTTATGTGGTTGCGATGTTGCTGATTTGTTTTGTTTTTCAAATAGTGAACGCCATTGTGGCAAATCATGTTAGTCATTTCTTATTTAAGTTAGTTGCTATAGATAACATAGTTACTAACATAATACTATAAATAACACAGGTAAAGGTCTGATATTTTTCAAAAAAGTTAAAATATGATTAGGTGAACATACACAAAAGATGTACAGGTAGGCTACTCGGCTGTTTCATTGATAAATTTCTGGAAAATTTTGTTATGTGCTTTGTAGTTTTAAAGGCATAGTGGACTAATTCTAGAATTTCTGATTTTAGTATTTAAAAAATTAAAAAAAAATTTTTAAAAGGAACTTATAATTCAGAGTCTTGCTCGTTTGCCCATACTGGGCTCAAACTTGTGATCCTCCTGTTTCAGCCTTCTGGAATTTGGGATTATGTGTGTTTCTCACCACATCAGGTTTGAATGATTTTGGGTAGGTAAAGTACCAGGGATCAAACTCACGACCTGGTACTTGCCAGGCAGGCACTGTTGCACTGAGCTTATATCCCACATTCATTGAATGAATTTTGACTGGTAGACAGCTAACAAAGTCTTAAAAGTTTACCAAAAGAAATCCCATTGATACCCAGTTTTGTGCATAAGTTCATTGTGATCAGTGATCATTTTTCTAATGGAGATTGGTGTGGGTTCCTAAATTTTATCTCGCCGACCTTTCTTAGGCATTTTGCTTTTGATGTGTACTTTATTCCAT
This sequence comes from Dolichotis patagonum, assembly GCA_004027295.1. Classification (NCBI taxonomy): domain Eukaryota; kingdom Metazoa; phylum Chordata; class Mammalia; order Rodentia; family Caviidae; genus Dolichotis; species Dolichotis patagonum. The sequence goes on from PVJX010012634.1 coordinate 18,496, forward strand.
TTTGCATTTCTAATTTAAAACTCTACCTTTGTTTAGCTACATACCAAAAAGTTTTCAGGACTGCTTGTTTTCAACTCTGTTGTACTTTGTACGTCCTTTAAGAAAAGAAGTAACCCATTCTTTTGCTTGTGGTCTGACGTCTGTAATAATCCTGGCTGGACTGGAACCTTCTTGAGGCCAAGGGCTTTCCTCTGCATTGCTTCAGCAGACTTAAAAGTTTTCAGGGAACTTTCCTCTTGTGTTATATCTTTGTGTTTCTCTTGTGCTTATTTATTCATATACATTGATTTATATACATTGATTGACTGTACTAGGATTTGAACCCAAAGTCTTTGCACTGAGCTAACATTCCCAGCCTGTGTTCTGTTCTGTATTATTTTTTGAGCTGAGTTGCTCCTGTCTTTGACCTTTAATCTCTTGTTTTTAATGTATTTTTAAAATTTGCAACTAATTACTGTATGATACTCAGGAAAGTTACTGAATATCGCTGGAAAGTAATACACATACATTCATACATATTTTTATTTTTTTAGTTTTTTGAGACAGAGTTTCACTTTGTAATCCAGGCTGGCCTTCATTTCCCTATGTAGTCCATGGTGGAGTTGAACTCATGACTCTCCTCATGCCTTTGCCACCAGAGTGTTGGGATTATAGGTGGCGGCATGTGCCACCACATCCTTAACCAGTAATGTGATATTAGTGTATCAGGGAAATTTATTTCATGATCTGATCAAAAGCCATGAGACTTCTCATCAAAAAACAAAACAAAACAAAACAAAACACCCCAAAAAGAAAACAGATCTATGAGCTACAGAGTATAACTTTTTTTAAAATTTAATTTTATTTTTTTTTTGTGGTGCCGGGGATTGAACTCACGACCTCGCACTTGCCAGGCAGGTACTTATGCCGCTGAGCTAAATCACCAGCTTCAGAGTATAACCTTTTGTTAGCATCTTTGTTTTAATCTCGATCCAAGCATAGCTCAGTAGAGCAAGATTTCCTATTTGTACCCTTTTCTCAGTTGAATCATTTAAATGGTTGAAAGAAATACTTAATAAGTGACAAAAAATGCTAAGCGATGAGATCATATTTGTGCCCTGGGAACCTTGAGAGCATGGGAGAGTAAGTTAATTTGTGGGGAAGGATAGATTGTAGAAGGGTAGATTTGAGTTGTACTTCAAAGACTGACTTGTACAGGAAGAGAATGAAAATGCTCATGGAGGAAGTAGTAAAACTGAAGCTTGAAGAAGGAAATTAGTAGAAATGTGTTCTGTCAATAACATAGAGAAGTGGTTAGCCTGGCTGATAGTTTAGGTTGAAAAAAATGGTATAAGATTTGAATGGATAGTGTTGTCTTACCAACTTGGCTGCGTTGCGTTGTAGACAGTAACATAGCATTTTTAAGGAGGAATATTTTATGTCTTCTATTTTTTTAAAGGGGGGGTGTTAGTTTAGAAGCAGTTTTAGACATTCTTACTGTTGTTAATCAGTTATTTGTTGAGTGTTGTGTCTTTCAGGAACCTTAGGGTCCTGAAACCATAGGCTATTTGAGGAACTGTGTGTTTAACTGATTGATCGCAAATGCCCTCATGCCAGGAGGGTGATGAGAACCAAGAATTTGAAGGGAGAGTTGGAATATATATTGCTGGAGATAACAGAGAAGTAGAGGTGGAAATAGAGTAGGGTAGCCATAGGCGGAACACAATAGAAGACGGTAAATAGGTGCATTTGTTTTGTCTTTTTTGCGGGTTATTTTGGTTGTTATGTTTTTGTTATTGAGGCAGGGTTCTCACTACAGGGTTCTCACAGATTGCCCTTGAACTCTCTGCATTTTATAGGACAGTCTCCCAAGTGCTGTGATTTCATGCATGTGTGTCCACATCTGGTTCCTTTTGGTAATTGAGTCCAGGTCATTGAGGCTTGAGAGCCAGGTATAAGCCTCAGATACTATAAAAATGATTATACCAAAACCCAGAGTTCTAGAGTGGCACACATTTTCCTCCATATTCTGCTTTTTGACGTAAATGAGCAGCCAAAGGGAACATCTTGAGGTTTTGAATTATTTGCTACAAAGTGTAGCTTTATTTGTGATTTTTATGAGGGGGGGTCTGGCTTACAATTTGATAATGAATAGTGTCCTCTTGTTTTATTTCCTTTGAACCAAGGGCTTTGATTTGTTGTAATAAACTGGTTTCATAAAATTTACTATAAGCTTAAGGTGAGATACATATCATGCAGTCTGCAAGTAGGGAAAGGAGTATATAAAGAAAGATTCTAGTGGAAACCAATAATATAAAAATAGCTATCAAGGTATTTTCAAATAAACTTAATGATATATTTGCTTTTTTGTCATAAAATAGAGGTAGATGTATTACTACATGGAATAGAGGCCAAATGTATGTATAGTTCTAACGTATGTATTAAATATTATCAGCTTTCTCTTTAATTTTCAGATGATTATTCTGTCCATGTCACGTGTATGGTCACCAACAAAAAACTGACTGATTCGTAATTCAGTCAGTTGAAGTTTACCTATATTGTTATTCGATTTTGCTCAGATGTTATTTATGATGTTTTCCTTTAAAAGATATTAACTAACTTTGTGAATGAATTTTTTAATCTAAGACCTTTGCTGGAATTGAATTATTGATTATGTGAGGCTTAAACCCGTGCTATGTGATTACTGTGCTGGAGAGCCACACCCCCAGCCCAGAAATAATCTCTCGTCTCGTCTCATCTCTAAGTAATTTATTTTGAAATCAAGTCCTTTGTTTGCTAACTGTGATGATTTTTAAAAAGCTTAGTGGTATGGTTTGTGTGTGCCTATTAAGCCAAAAACTTGTTGTGGTTGTTACAGTTGTTTAAATAATCCCATCAGAATTGGTCTTTGATTCAGAAGCCCCAAACAGTAGCTTTTACAAATTTCATGAAATAAGAAAGGACTCCAAGATACCCCTGATATCCCTTTTTCTTAAAATTTTACAATCCCATCATTTGTAGAATAGTTTGAAATTGACTTTTCTGTGTAAGTCCTGACAATTCCAAGAGGTAGGGTGCCTATTGTGTTTTTACAGATAAGAAAATTAAGATGTGGGAACATGCTGAAGCTCATCTCTGAACAAATTATCCATATAACAAAATTAATTAGGTACTGTATCTGTTGTTTTTATTTGTAACTCCAGGCTGTTCTCCTTGGGTCTTGTACTGGGAACACAGAACCTTTTGATAGGTGAAGTTGTCCTACCTTCAAATTCAACTTTATTCGTATCTTTCCCTGAAAGGAGTAAGATGTGAAAAGCACTCCTTAGTGAGAATAACAAAAATGGTTTTTTTTCTCTCCCATTATGTATTACTTTATGGACCATTGACAGTGGTTAGAGCTTGTGATGCAGTGGGGTTTTGATTCTCAAAGCAGGATTTGGTGTGCTTGGGCTATCTTGCCTTGCTCTGGGAGAAGCTGGAGGATTTTCTATAGAAGGTATCTATCTGTTCATTCACCAGGACCAATACCACACTGAAAGGACTGTTTTAATCACTTCATGTATGTTAATTTTAATCCTCACAACAACCTTATGAGCTAGATATTTCTTTGTTTCCCTGTTACAGAGAGGAGAGTGAGGCACAGAGAGATTAAGTCACTTGCCTAAAGTCACAGAGCAAGTCTGTAATGGAGCAGAGATACAAACCAAAGCTGGCCCCAGAGTCTGTGTCTTAATCCATAACCACTATGTATGTTGCCTTAAACTGGTAAAAAGTCAGGGCTGGCATTTCATTTTATTTTGGAGAATGGGTGAGTATAGTCTTAATACGTTTCCTCACTCATGTTTGGACATTTTCCCTTTAGATTCAAACAATTCAATGAAATTTTTTTGTGTGTGCCAACAGTAATTAATGAAAACAGTGATATTAGTAACAACTGTCTGCTAATACTAATAGTAGCTACATTTTTCCAGTGTGTCATCTGCAGGTCAGTTCAGTGGTGGATGTTTTTGGCTGCCCAGATTCTCTAGTAGAGCAGTAACACTGTGGGTATCTTTTGTAAGCTGAGTCAAACCAGCTTGTGAGTCAAACCAGCTTATCAGATTTAATATTTATTAGGAACCCCCTGAAGTGGTTGATCTCTTTCCCCATATTGAAACTTCTTAATAGCTTATGTATTTTACCCAAATTAATTAAAACCAGCATTGGCATATTGATCACTCTACCAGCCTTTAATAAGTATATTCCCCAATCCTCACAGTATTTTTGTTTCTCAGTTACAGAGTATTGGCCTGCTTTATGAGAATTACGAAAATGTTAACAGAGCTGTGTGTTGCCAGCAGATGGCATTTCTGTGAGTTTTTCAGGGTTCTTTGGAATCTGTCACTTGCCAATTACTGAATTTTGTTTTGAATACCCTGTGTTTTCAGTTAATATTATGCCATTTACATAAAGAGAATATGCCAAAATTGATGCAATTATAATCAAATCTGCCGATTGTGGATACATAGTTTACTTTTGTTAAATTATTTACAGCAGTGTGCTCTCAAGATAATTCCCTCTGTGTTCATCATAATCAGTGATGTGCTAATCAGCTCTCAAGCACAGGGTATTGATGCGATACAATGCTCTTAGTTGAGAGTTTTATACTTTGAGATGTGGTAACATAGTTAGAACAAACATAGAGTGATTACTTTTTTAAAAAACTTTATTTATCTATCTATTTATCTATTTATCTATTTATCTATTTATCTATTTATCTATTTATTTATTTATTTATTGGTACCAGGGATCAAACTCACGACCTCACACTTGCCAGGCAGGCGCTTATGCCACTGAGCTAAATCCCCAGCTCCTAGAGTGATTACTTTTATGGTAGTCAGGCATTTCTGTATATATTTACAGATACAGTTTGTATTAGTTGTAATGGTGAAATATTGTAAACCCAAATACTGAGTTCAATCATCCAAGTATTGTAATCCCTTTTTTTAGTCTTCCTCACAATCCAAAAAGTTTTATTTGTAATCCCATTGGGACATCACTGGAATCCCAGCAAGTTAATTCCAATCTACCACCACCAAAGCAACCCACTGCAAGAGTAAAAACACCAAGACATATTCCAAGTTACGGGGAGCCAAGGGGTCCTAAATCCAATCCCGGGTGAGGACTTGCGGACAAAGGCCTTGATCCTAGGCCTCTCCCAGAATTTATTATCTTGTGAAGAAGGGGGGTGGCTCAGGGATGAGTGACAGTGAGTAACTTGAGCTGGCCAGGTGCAAGATTGGCATTTCTTTGCAGAGATAAAGATATGTAGAAGGATCAATTTACATAATCCAATTTAGGCAGCAATGGAATTGTTTTGGGCTTCTATGGCTTCTGTTCTGATATGCAAACTCTTATGCTCTGGGGAGTCGTAGCCTCTTTATCTTGAGGTTAGTACCCAGTTGACATTCCCAGAGCAATTTGCTCTAGCATCTTGCAGTGCTCATATCCTGTACTTGTCTGTATTGTATGGAGAACACTATGCGAGGAAACAGGACTGTCAGTTGGCTATAGAAATTGCATGTTAGCACCTTAGCTAGCTTTATTGCAATGCTTAGAGCCAGTTGAAGAGAGAAGGAAATACCCTAGCCAGCTTTTTACATATCAGTATAAGGACATGAGTCTCCAAATAATCAAAGTCACAGTAATTGTTTTGGAGTCAAAGGGAGTCACTGGAGTTGTCTCCCACAGTGAAAGGTGGAGATACTCAGATAGAATATCATTAGACTAATGTGTTGGTTAATAAGTCAGGATGAACTCAGCAGCCATATTCTGAACACACCGTGGAGCTTTGTTTTTCCATGTCATATAGTGTTTACCCAGCAATAATTCAGAAGTTCAATGAAATGATAAAGCAGTGCAGAAAAAAGCTAGCAAGAACAGTGATTTGAGATGTCAAAATTTCAAATAGGCCAGGGAAATTCCAGAGACCCACTTAGGAGACAATAGATACTTAGTGGAACTTGAAGAGTTTTTACAATCTTGGAAATAATTTAAAAATAATTTTATAATACTTTGTTTCCTGCCTCTTTGTCGACATTCTTCCATGACTACCTCCTGTTGGTAAAAGCAAAAATGAAACTGTGAGACACTGTTCTGTGGGTAAAACAAAAATGCAAAACCAGCTTGCAGAAATCACACAATCACTGATTAAATTTTGACTGTCTCCCTTCCTGTAGTGGACAAAGGTTTTGATATAGTAATTTGATTCCTCTATCTTTTCATGATTTTATATTTAATGAATGCCTGTAAAGAAGTGCTTTTCCCTTTTATAGCTTCACAGTGAAGTTTTTACTTTGACTGGAGTAAACAACCTCAGGTATTTTTGATAACTACCTGGTTACTATTGACATTTGTACTATAAAAGCCAAGACTAATTTTTATCTGTTTTTTAGGTAGGATAATGTGTACAAAGAGAGCTAGTGAGATGTTGGCCAGTACACTCAAAATACCCAACTTTTACTTTCTTTTTATTTAAAATTACTTTACTCATATATTTGAGGCATAGACATATCCAACTCTTTAAGTATTTAATCTCTTCATTGCTGAGGATAATGTGAAGTTCAGTCATGACAATTATTAACCTGAGTTGGTAGAATAACATCTCTTAATTTCTGAGATGTCAGGTGTCTTAATGAATATAGTTTTAATATCTGTGGTATCTGTATATCATTGGGTGTGTCAGCTGAACTATTCAGAAATCTTCTAGGAAAAGCAGGTAGGCCAAATATCCTTTCCAGACAGGTCTCTTCAAGAAATACTTTCAGTGTTGATAAAGGTGTGACTCTTTGGAAGGTGGCTATTTGATCTAAAATCAGGTTACCAGCACCCTCTTTTATTGTACTGTACTATTAATAAAGCAATGTAAGTTCCACAAAGGCAGAATTATGTATGATTTTATTTACTGCTGTATCTCTAGTTCCTTGCACAGTGCCTAACAGATCTGCCTCACAAATATTTATTGTATGAATGAGTGAAGGCTTGACTATCTAGATGGAATCGTGGGGATTTTTTTTAGCATTAAAGCCTTTGAACTTCTGTACTTTGTAAACTAAGAATTGTGATAAGTGTGAGTTTTGTTAGTAGCAGCTGTAATGCTACTGTTTTATTCTGTACATGTAAAGAATAGGTGTCTTAGGAGACTATGGGGTCCCCAAAAGTGGGGCAGTTTTCTGGTTTATTTGTTAGGGCAAGCACTAATTCAGGTAAGTATTCACTGTCGTTTTCCAGGAAGAATCAGCCCAGCGGATAATATAAACCCTTTTCATGTTTTTCTCTAAAATGAGTATGTCTGAGGGTTAATTCAAATTTGTTGAGTCTCAAAAGACCTAAAGGGAGATGACAGTACTAGGAGTAACATGGTAAGTCATTTGTGTAGCTTTTTTTGGTTTGTCTGTTTTTTGGTTGGGGCAGGGAAGTAATAGGATATGAACCCAGGGCCTTCACGCTGAGCTATATCAACTGTTCTTTTCATTTTTTGAGATGGTCCCACGAATCATTTATTTAGTTTTATTTATCTTTTTGAGACAGTTTTGATATGCTGGCCTTGAACTCACTGTGCAGCCCAGGATGACCTTGATCACACAGAGATCTTCCTGCCTCAGCCTCCAGAGTGCTGGAATTATAAGCATGCACCACCATGCCCATCCCCACATACTTTAGGCAAGATTTAAACTTGCCTCAGCCTTTGCAGTGCTGGGATTACAGGGGTACACCACCAGGCCTGCTATCCAATTTTTTTTTTTTTATAAAAAACATTTCTTTCTTTCTTTTTTTTTTTTTTAATTTTTATTGGTACCGGGGATCGAACTCACAACCACATGCTTGCAAGGCAGGTGCTTATGCCGCTGAGCTAAATCCCCAGCCCCTGCTGTCCAATTTTTAACTATGCCTTAAATCAGATAGGATTTGTAGACTTGCTGATAACCATTAAAAATTTTTCAAGGCCAAATATGGTGGTACACACCTATAATCCTAGCACCTTGGAGGTTGAGGCAGGAGGATTGCTGTAAGTTCAAGGCCAGCCTGAACTGCATAGTGAAGCCCTGTCTCAAGACAAAAAACAAACAAAAAACAAAACTTTGCAAATGTATATATTTTTGTGCCTCAGTTTATGTAGAGCCTTCAAAGAGGTCAACCCCTGGGACTGGGCACACCAAAAAGAAGGAAAGAGTTAGGGAAAGCAGAAAAACCTTGAAGCATTGTAATACCATGGAAATGGAATAGAGTGTTTTTGTTAAAGTCTCATGCCTCACCAGAGATTCATTGACATTTCTAGAGAGATTTTTAAATTATCTCATAGGGCAATTTCTCTAACCACATGTCTGTCTCTTACCTCAGCTGTTCCAAAGACCTAATGCACTTGCTGTCCAGCAGTTGACAGCTGCTCAGCAACAGCAGTATGCACTGGCAGCTGCTCATCAGCCTCATATTGGTAAGTACTTATGCCCACAACTCTCTTGTCATAGGCAGGAGTACCTCTTCAGCATAAATGGATGCTGTGAAGCCCAATAGTTTAGACTGTATAGAAGTCCAGACAGATTTCTCAGAGTCAATGGCGTCTTCCATTTGTCTCTACTTTTTTGTTTTTGATATACTAGATTTCCTTTGTACCAGCTCTTATGCTACCCTATTTAAAGATTTAAATTATTCATTACAGAAATGAATAATGATTAGCATTAGTTCCCCCCCACCACGCACATTAGATTAGCTCTTTTGGTAAGGTTTGGGCACCACTGATTAAGTAAGTGGGTGTTGCATGGAATGATTATTACTATTATTTTTTGGTACTGGAGATTGAACTCACAGCCTTGTGCTTGCCAGGCGGTTGGTTGTGTTGCTGGTGCTTGTGTATCACCAGCCCAGTATGGAGTGATTATATCAGCTTATCTCCCTACTAAGTAGCAAGTAGTACTAGTGAATCTCTTCAAGGCATTGACCATTTTTAAAAGTATTAATATAGGTCATTGCTCGTTGTTAAATAAATGTGCATTTTTTCATTAGCTATTATGGGCCTCAGTGAACGTAGAAGAGTTTCTTGGGCCACGTACAAAGTATATAATGTAATCAATGTATATTGGGTAACCTCTCCCTTTCCCCTGCAGTGAGGTCCAACTGTGTAGCTTGCTGGGTAGCCCAGCCTGACCTCAAACCCATAGTTCTTCTGCCTCAGCTTCCTTTTTTATTGAAAATAGTTTTTATTAGTTGTAACATTTGAAATGAAAATGAAAGTTCCCGTAGCCCATGGGCCCACAGCTTGATTCTGCCTGGGTAGGCCTTTCTCCCGGCCCTGCTACATTGTTTTTGTTTTTGTTTTTATTTTATTTTATTGTTATTTTTTTCTGTACTAGGAATCAAACTCATTACTTTGTGCTTGCCAGAAAAGTGCTGTGCCAATTGACCCTTTTAAGGTCTCTCAAAATGCTAGCCAGGAATGGTGGCACAGGCCTGTAATCTCATCGCTTGAGAGGCAGGCTGAGTCAGGAGGATTACTGCAAGTTTGAGGCCAGCCTGGGCTACATAGTAAGACCCTACCTCCAGAAAACAAACAAAGGACAACAACAAAAACAAAATGCCATAAGTGTAAACTAATAGGACCACAGATTTTGTGTGTGCCAAATGGCACAGTTGATTGAGAGCAGATCACCAGTCTTGGATGTGATGTGCCATGGAAAAAAAACTTGAATTAAATTAAACCCTGACTTTATCATAAAGACTTTTGCCCGGGCCTCATACTGTATAATTATAGGTGGTAACCTTTATAAACTTGCGGAAATTTCTTTTAAATGGAAATAAATCTCTCCCTCTGTCCCATTTCATGAAAGTCTTTTATTCTGTTTTAATAATTAAAGTTAATTTAAGGGCTGAGAAATAACTCAGAGGAAGAATGATTGCCTTGCATGTATGAGGCCCATGAGTTTGATCTCCAGGCATTGGGACATCCCCCAAATTAATTACAGTTTTTAACAAATATGCTAAATTTAAAACTATAAAGTTTTAAGCTTTTTTAAAGCTAAGGTTAATAAAAAAATACAAGCTAAATCTCATTGCAATATTTTTTCTTTTTTTCTTTTTTTTTTTTTTTGTTCCAATCTCTCCCCCCCCCCCCACTCACAGACTGAAATGGTAGCCAAATATATAGATATTTGGTAGGGCTACAGTTGTGGTCAAGTTTGTTTTTACTGACAGGTGTGTTTTCAGCAGGTTTAGCTCCCGCTGCATTTGTACCCAATCCATACATCATCAGTGCTGCTCCCCCAGGGACGGACCCCTACACAGCTGGATTGGCTGCAGCAGCTACACTAGGTGAGATATTTTGCATGAGGGATTTTCTCACCTGCTGGAAAGTCATTTGAGATGGGCATGTATTTTTTATATTCCCCCAAATACATGTCTGTAATAGAAGTATCTCCTGATTTTCAGTGCTACCCACTTGCCAGCTGAATATACTGAGCTAAAACATGGGTCCCTCTGTCTCCAGTGTATCCAAAAGAAAATTAATCATGCACACCTTCCATAGGTATTTGGAGCCATTGAGCCATCAGTTGATTGCTTGTATTTAAGCAATTTCTATCCTTAGCCAAGTCTCTTCATACTACTAGCTACTATACTTCAATTCCTGATACTGGCCTGTCTTGCAGATTCCTAATTTCTTGCTGCTTTCCCTTTTCCCATTCTGTTTTGTTCCAAGAAACAGTTTTTAAACAAAAATCATGTCCCTTCAGCTTTCTGTCTAAACTATATAATGATTTTTCTATTTCTCACCCTACGATGGTGTGCTAGTTATAATTAAACATGAAGGCATCATTACAACCTGCTTGGACAGTGGTGGTTCCTTGGAATTAGTATTTTTGAGGAGCTGTCATGTAATGCTCAAGGCTAGTTAGGGTTGGGACCCACTGTATGGGACTTTCTCCATAACTCCATAACTCGTCTTTAGAGATCTGAACTGTCTTATTGGCTACCATTTGCTAACACCAACACGGTAGCAGCACTGATCTGATTTCATTTTGCTGCAGGTGCTATTCTGGTTTAGGCCTTACTCTTTGGACCCTGTGGTCTCCATGGTCTTTTGTAGTAAACTCTTTTTCCCCAGTTTTTTCCTGGAAAGCTTCTTGGTTGGCATAATTAGCTTCAGAAGGCTCACCTTGGTAACCACTCCGTTATTTCTCTATCATTGATTACTACATTGGTGAGGTGTTTTGTTTTGTTTTTTGGTACCAGGGGTCAAACTCCTGACCTTACACTTCCCAGGCAGGTGCTTGTGCTGTTGGGCTAACCATCCGGCCCTGCTACATTTTTTTTTAAATTTAATTTAATTTAATTTAATTTAATTTAATTTAATTTAATTTAATTTAATTTAGTTTTGTTTTATTTATTTTATTTTATTTTATTTTATTATTTTATTTTAGTACTGGGGATCGAACTCATGATCTCATGCTTGCCAGGCTTTTTTAAAATTTTTATTTAATTTTATTACTATTTTTTTCCATACCAGGAATCAAATTTATGACCTTGTGCTTGCCAGGCAGACACTGTGCCACTGAGCTAAATAAATCCCCAGCTACATCGTTTTTATTTGCTTTTGGGTATATTCAAGAGTTTTCTTTCCCTTGAAACCTTCCTAAGTCTTTCTCTTGAAACCTTTTCTGTTTGACTCTGTATTGCATTTGCTGTCACCCACAGTGGGGCTATAAATGCTGGATTGAGTTCATCATTAGGACAAAGTATCTTCCAAAGTAAATTATTCTTTGGGGCACATCTCTTTTAAGTTGGGTTAATCGTGACTAAATAGTACTACAATATGAGATTGTATTTAGCACATAGCATAGCTAGCATTTATGAAGTCATGAACTTTGTACAGCATATTATTGTTTCTTAGTTTTTGTTTTTTTGTTGTTTTGCAGTGCTGAAGATTAAGCCCAGAACCTTTGCACAGAGCTATATCCCCAGCTCCACTTAACTTTGGAGGCAGGGTCTCAGTAAATTGTTTGGGCTGGGCTTGAACTTTCTATCCTCTTGCCTCAGCCTCCCAGAGTACTGGAATTATAGGTTTCTTTTCTTTTCTTTTCTTTCCTTTTCTTTCCTTTTCTTTCCTTTTCTTTCCTTTTCTTTCCTTTTCTTTCCTTTTCTTTCCTTTTCTTTCCTTTTCTTTCCTTTCCTTTCCTTTCCTTTCCTTTCCTTTCCTTTCCTTTCCTTTTCTTTTCTTTTCTTTTCTTTTCTTTTCTTTTCTTTTCTTTTCTTTTCTTTTCTTTTCTTTTCTTTTCTTTTCTTTTCTTTTCTTTTCTTTTCTTTCACTGGGGATTGAACTCATGATCTCAAATTTGTCAGGCAGGCACTTATGCCGCTGAGCTAAATCCCCAGCTGAGTTATAGGCTTATACTACCTGCCCAGCTATTTCTTAGCTTTTCTTTAGAATTGTTTCCCTGGTTGTAATGCGAACATATGTAGCCCCCTGTTCCACTTCTGACAAAAATGTAATACTTTTTGTAGTAGAATTATCTTTGTTAACCACCACTAACATTTACTGAATATTTAACTAACTTCCAGGTACTGTTCCGAGTGCTTTTGTTTTCTTATGATTGTCAGATAGATGGTTATATTTTATGTTTATGGTGTAGACAGCTGTCTTTTGTGAGAGTACACAATTTAAATGTTGTAGAGTTAGGATTGTTTGTTTTTGAGACAGGATCTCATTGTATAATCCAGGCTGGTGTCAGACTTGTTTATGTAGCCCAGGCTGGTCTCTAACTTAAAAGCGATCCGGTCTCTAACTTAAAAGCGATCCTCCTGCTTCAGCCTCCCTAGTGCTGGGGTTACAAGCCTATGCCATCACTTCTGGCATTCTTATTCTTCTTGTTCATCTCTTCCTCTTCCTCCTCTTCTTTTCTTTCTCCTTTCCCATTTTTTGCTTTCCCATTTCCCCTTTCCTTCGTTTCTCCCTGTTCCCCTCTTTCCTCTTTCCACTGCTATTTTAAGATACGCTACTTCAAGCAAAGAACTTGTTGCAGGGATGACAGTTGGAGTCAGTAAGATGATTGGTAGTGAGGGTCTTTTTTGTACTCACAAACTGAACCACACTGAATATGACTTTCACACATAATCGGAAATACTGACTGTCCAACCTGTGATTAACTATTGTGTTAATCACATAGGAATTGAAGCAGGCATTTTCATGAGCTAGTGTCAATTGCCTGATCACCCTGGGGTCTCCTAAATTCAATATTAGGCCACATGACCAGGATGCAGTAGTAGGAATGCCAGTTGAGAAAATTTAAAGTATAATGGAAATGTTTAAGACACTAGGAGACTCTGCCCAGTAGAGATTCTCTTTGTTGGCTTTTGGGACTGTAAGTTACAGTCCATCCTTTTAGGGTAAATATGAACATACCCCTAGTTGCCTATTACAGCTGTTTCATAAATGAGGAAACTAAGGCACAGGTAGAATCTTTATATTTTTTCCCCTCTGTTGTTTTCAACTGATTAGTCAGTTCTTTCTTTAGCTTTGAGGTGTGGTGTTTAGACTAATAAGGTCTTGCCAAGTTAAAAGTGCTTTTATCTGTTTGCTTATTGTGATAGCTTATATCATAACTAAAGAGCACCTTCATTTTGCACCCAGCTGTAGTGTTAACAGTGGTGAGCAATTTGGTTGTAAATAGAATTTCTTGGTCTTTGCTCAGCCCACAGGTACAGAAAATGCTAACTTAGAAATATCAGCATAGATAATGGGACAGTGAGTGATACCATCTGACAGTGTGTACGCTAGAATCCTAAGTGGGGAAACAACATGTGCCGGTTTCTTTTGACATAATGTATTATGTGCTTTTTTCAGGGTCGGTGACTGTGTCAAGATAATTATAATCCTTGAAACAACCCTTTGGAACTAATGTAGGGCTTGGCTATTATTTATGACTCAAGTTGCAAATATTGACCTTTATTTATTAAAGTTTCAGTTGGAGATGTTTCAGCAGGTTTATTTAAGTATTATTTTTGAACCTTTTCCTTGGTTGGCACTATGCATCTTTGGTGTTTCTTATCACCAGGTTCATCAGAGAATTCTAAGGATTAGATTTGTGCCACGCTGAGGTTGTTATTTATACAATTTTATTATGGCTCTGCTGCCTACCCTGTATGGTAGAGACTGACTATAGCTTATTCCAGAGAAGGTGAATAGACCATTTGGATGGTAGTGGGGTGTTTAGTTTTTTAAAGGATATTTGGCTGGTCTTTGACAAATTAAGGCATGTGTTTTGTTTTTGTATTTGTGTTCAACTTAAATTTAAAATTCATATATCAGGTCCAGGGATATAGCTCAGTGGCACAGCGCCTGCCTTGCAAGCCCGAGGTTTTAAGTTTTATTTCCGGTAACCCCCGCCTCCCCCCACCCCGCCCCCCAAATCATGTCAGTGTCTAAATGTCATTGTTTTGAGTCACTTTTGTGACTTTAAAAAATAGAGGAAAACCAAGCCTTTTTGGAATTAGATGAACTTTCACTTGAGTGTGTGGGTTTTGTTGTCAGAAGAGTGATAAGAATTCATGTTTCTGGAGTTAATGACATACCAGAGTTTAGTACCTATCAATCAATCCCCTCCAGGTTCCACTCATATCATTGAAAGCAGAACATAAATTTCTTCTTTTCTATTACTTTAAGCACACAGATCTTCCATTTATTTCCCTTCTAACAACAAACTTCATCTATATCTATCCACATAGTTTTTTCTCATGGGAAAATCTTGATGTCTTGCAATTACTCCATCTATTAAGTCCAGCAACACTTTCCAGCTTCTAGCAATTATTCTCCTTTCAGTGTCTCTAATAATTTGACAGTGTCTCTTCCTCTAGGCCTGGAATATCCTACTAAATTAAGAAGACTTTCGTGTGAGGACCTAGTATAATATTTTCTATTTTTAAAAAAGAGAATTAATGAATAATCAATATATTCTTTTAAGTTAGTATTTTACAGTAGATCTGTTGAGTTAGATGTAGTCTTAGGGACCCCCTGGGATGAATCTTACTAGTATAAACTTTCCTTTAATTTCTTTTGCCATTTTTTTTTTAGGCCCAGCTGTGGTCCCTCACCAGTATTACGGAGTTACTCCCTGGGGAGTCTATCCTGCGAGTCTCTTCCAGCAGCAAGCTGCTGCTGCTGCAGCAGCAACTAATTCTGCTAATCAGCAGACCACCCCACAGACTCAGCAAGGGCAGCAGCAGGTAAATGGGAATGATATATGCTCTTAAGTAAACTTGACTTTATTTACTGTATTTAATTAATACAAGGTATTGGTCTTAATAGGTAAACACTCAGTGTGAGTTCTCAATTGTGTGTGTATTTGCGTTCAGGCTTAGATTGGAATTGTTGCAGAATGCCTTCTAAGTATCAGACTCCTTGGTCAGTGTAAATAGGTGAGATAATGATATTAATTGAGGTTTTTTTTTTTATGAGAAAAGTGTTCAAAGGGTTCTCCATTCAATATTACAAAGCTAACATAATGAAAAGGGTTCTTTCAGCTGATAGTGAAATTTTCATTCAGTTATACACACTGTAATTGCCTGCTGAATACCCATTTTCAGATCACTTTGGGGCTTTCCAAATAGCCTGCCACCCAAAGGAGAGGTGCTCTGTTTTTGCTTTTAAGATTATTTTTTTACAACTCCTGTTGGATATAAATCATAAATATGCCATATCAGTGTTAATTTATAAGAGCTTTTTGCTGGGCATGCTGGCACACGCCTTTAGCGCTCAGGAGACTGAGGCAGGAGGACCACTGTGAGTCTGAGGCCAGCCTGGGTTACACAGCAAGTTTAAGGCCATTTTGAACTGTGAGACCCTGTCTAAAAAACGAACAAACAAACAAAAACTTACAGGAGCTTTTTAAATTGAACTGGGAAAGAATTGTTAACTGCTAGACTAAATACTGAATATCCTTTTTTTTTTTTAAACTAGATTATGCCCCTTTTTTAATGCCAGAATAATATTTATTGTTGCAGGTTGTGGTAAAATGGAGAGGGGATAAAAATCACTCTAAATTTTACATTAAAAAACCCCTCAATATTAGGTTGCTTGGTATATGTTAGTCTACTTTATCATTTAATTTCTTTTATAAATTTTAGGTGGTTTCTTTTTTTTTTTTTGGTACTGGGATCGAACCGAGTGCTTGCAAGGCAGGGGCTTATGCCGCTGAGCTAAATCCCTGGCCCCAAAGTTTTAGGTTTTATATTAGCTTTTTTTTTTTTTTAAAAGACAGGTCTCACAGTATAGTTTAGGGTGACCTTGAACTCTCTGTGTAGCCAAGGTTGGCCTCAGACTTGCAGCAATCCTCTTGCCTCGTTCTCCAGCCTCAGCCACCTCCTGAGGCTTATACTTTCAATGAGAAAATGTATTTGGATTTATTTCTGTTTCATATTTCCAGGTTCTCCGTGGAGGAGCCAGTCAGCGTCCTTTGACTCCAAATCAGAACCAGCAGGGACAACAAACAGATCCACTAGTGGCAGCTGCAGCAGTGAATTCTGCTCTTGCTTTTGGACAAGGTCTGGCTGCAGGCATGCCAGGTAAGTCAGCATTCTAGTTAGTCCTCTTTTAGGAGGAAGGTAGAGTCAGCTTATTAGAGGGCAATGCTGAGGTAAATTGGCAGTGTTTTCAATGAGCCTACACTCATTGTGATTTGAGGACTGGCAAGGAAGATACACACTTGCCCTCTCTTAGACCATAGTTCACTGATGAGAGAGCGTTGTTCTGAGCCAGTCTTAAATCTTACATGTTGGAGACAGGTTTGTCCACACAGCTTGGAATATGTGGTTTTCTTGAAATATATGTAGACCTCTTTTCTCTCAGGATTAAGAATGAGTAAAATGACCACCCTATTTTGGTATCACTCCAATGACTTTAAGTGTGTGTGTGTGTATGTATGTATGTATGTATGTATGTATGTTTTTTTGAGAAAGCATCTTGCTATGGAGTTCAGGCTGGCCTTGAACTCACTATTGGTCCCAGGCTGGCCTTGAACTCATTGGGATCTACCTGTCTCAGTCTTCTGAGTGCTGAGATTATAGGCATGTGCTACCACACCCTGTTATACTTACATATTTGAAATATATAGTAAGAAATTCCTGGTCTTTGCAGGGCCATCCCTTGCTCACCTAGGATTTCTCTCAAGTTGTAGAGGGGCTTTTTTAGCTGCCTAACTCTGAGTTATAAATGTACATGTATCATAAATGTAATTTTGGTTTACTGTCCTATACTTTGGTATACTGCCCTATACTTTGTCCTATATTTTCATGAATTGGATATAGTAGATCTTTATTGACTGTGGAGTATAGCCAATTAATCTATTCCTAAATTCAGTAATAATAATAACTTCATTTATTTTGTTAATAATTGAGTTTTTTATTAGTATATCATTTCTAGTTACTGATGGCTCAAATTAGGGAGATATTCCAACGTAGGTAATAATTGTTTTTTTTTTCCTGCTAACTTGCAGAATATTTGTGTTTTATTATGTGAAAATAATGATTATTACAACCATTGTAGCTTTTGTTATTTATGTAGCCAAAAAACAGTATGTTGTCCATATTTGATTACTGATGATAGCCTTGGCAATCGGGAAGAGCACAGGTATTGCCTGTCACACCACACTGCTTTTCTAACAATTGGTAGAGGATATATAACACTTCTTCATTATGTACTTCATATGTACCTGACACTATGCTAACTGCTTTACATTCATATTTTACTTCGTTTTCTCAAGGCTTTTTTGAGGCAAGTGGTAGTATTACTGTCCTCCTTCTGCAGATTCAGAAATGGGTCCTCAGATACTTAGGGACATTCAGCTAGCTACTTGGAGCCAGGATATAATTCCAGGCCTCCCTGATCCCACAGCTGAGTTTCTGACTATTTGCAGTATGCTAGTAGACAGGGAGATATTTATTTAGTATGATAGATGTCTCTCTTTCTTTGTCTGTTGGAGTTCTCAGACCCCAGATGCCTGAAACTGTGGATAGTAGTGAACCCTGTGTATACACACTAAGTTTTACAGCATATGAGTTTTGATTTTTTAAGTCAAGAACTTTTATTTTTTCACTTAGCACTTAATGGTGTCTTTGGCCTATTCAGATGGCTAACATCACTACTTTAGGATCTTTAATAAATAAGGGTTTCTTGCATCTCCAAAGTTGATCTAATAACTGAGACAATCTGGTAACCAAGATGGCTACAAGTGACTAACAGGTGGGTAGCATTTACAGCACAGATAATGCCAGACAAAGGGACTATTTATATCCCCAGCAGATGGAACAGAATAATGTGAACTTGGTCATGCTACTCAGAATGGCATGCAATTTAAAACATATGAATTGTTTCTGGGTTTTCTGTTTAGTATTCTTGCATGGCTGTCTACTGTGGACAACTGAAAATGTGGAAAGTGAGCTGTGGATAAGGGGGAGATGAAGTTACATGTTTTTATATGTTGCTTTAACATTTCTAGGGTATCCTGTCTTGGCACCTGCTGCTTACTATGACCAAACTGGTGCCCTTGTGGTGAATGCTGGAGCCAGAAATGGTCTTGGAGCTCCTGTTCGGCTAGTAGCTCCTGCCCCAGTCATCATTAGTTCCTCAGCCGCCCAAGCAGGTGAGGTGTAACTTACTGACTCCTGTCACTGATCTAAAGGGGTGAGGCTAGTCATGACATTATTAAAATAGAAGGAAATGTGATATATTTGATAATCTCAATATGGCCTGTCCACCCTGTAATAATTCAAACATAGAAGAAGAAACATTTGATCTCAGTGGACTCTGAGTCTCTGAGGGGAATATATCATCAGGTTAGAAGCAAGGACTGGAGGGCTGGGGATGTAGCTTAGTGGTAAAGTGCTTGCCTCGCATGCATAGGGCCTTGAGTTTAATCCCCAGCATCCTCCAAAAAAAAAAAAAAAAGAAAGGCAAAAACTGGCTCCATTGGGAGTGTAAGAAGTTGAATTACCCACATTACCCACATAAAGTGATGCTGTTCAAAGAATCTCAAGGCTGAAGTCACAGAAACCCAAGTCATTGTTTTTCAGATAATATTTTTGGGATGTGTGTGTATTTTTTGGCTTAGGCATAGGGATGGAGGAAGTGAGCAAAAGTAGTAAGAATTGGCAGAGTAATATATTTATTTGGGGAAGTGGTATTTTTTAAATTAAGATTTACATGCTTTTTTTTTTTTAAGTAGAAACAGGAGACAGAGTGTCTAGAAGATATTTAGAAGCCTATTAAAACAGGAATTTGAAAGGACTTCAATGTGTAGGAGACATTGTTTAAAAAAAAGACCTCACCATAGATACATATGGAATTTGAGATTTTAGAAAGTAGCAATATTTAATGGATACATTTGATGTTTGTACCTTTTAATGTACAGAAACTTTAACTGCCAACATAGTAAGCTTGCTCCCATATTTTTAACTTCAAATCGAAAGTAGAAATAGAAGCTTTGAGATCAAAGATTTTTATAGGCCTTTACATAGGCCTTTACTTGAAAAGATAGCATTAAAAGGCTTTTTTAAAAAAAAATGCATAAAAATGTGGTTTGGAAATGTGACCAGACCCCTTTTATAGTCAAACTGTTTGCCTTCTTTTTCATAGCTGTTGCAGCAGCTGCAGCCTCAGCAAATGGAGCAGCCGGTGGTCTTGCTGGAACAACAAATGGACCATTTCGCCCTTTAGGAACCCAGCAGCCTCAGCCCCAGCCCCAGCAGCAGCCTAATAACAACCTGGCATCCAGCTCTTTCTATGGCAACAGTTCTCTGAGCAGCAACTCACAGAACAGCTCCCTCTTCTCCCAGGGCTCTGCCCAGCCTGCCAACACGTCCTTGGGATTTGGAAGCAGCAGTTCTCTTGGTGCCACCCTGGGATCAGCTCTTGGAGGGTTTGGAACAGCAGGTAGAAATCAGACTGATATGCTATTAAAACTGATTTTAATTATTTTTTACAATCTTTCTGGAACCCTGACAATGCTTGGAACCCTGGACAGATACTACAGACAGGTCTGGACCGAGCCCTCAGGGAATCCAGCCAGCCCACATAATCGTTGAGATAATGGACTATTAAAATCAAGTTACACAGTTGGGGCCTATATTAGGTCCATGCTCATGTTGCTACTTATTTGTACTCACACAGTCAGTTTGTTTCAGGGACTTTAAAACTAGGGCAGATTTTTATAGGCATTGGGATAAATGTGGAGGGAACTGTAGAAATGTGGATGTTAAAAATTTAGGGAGGAGGACTTAGTGAAGATCACAGGGCTGAACGTTCCATATTTGAGACTGGGCCCCATGCCAGTTTGCAGACCATAAAGAGTTAGGAGTTTTCTCCAGTCTTTTGAAGAACATTAAGGTAGGCATTGTGGAAAATTGGGAGGAAGGATATTAAGTATAAGACTATGATATTTTTACTATTTTTATGGGAGAAACAGCAGGAATTGTCGTTGAACAATGAGAATTAAAGTGGCTGTAAAACAATGTGATCTCAAAATAGAAGCGCATGTTTGAGAGAAAATACCCTGATTGGAATCTGAGGCTAGCAGTAGCTAGATTGTGCCCACTGAGAAACAGGCTTTCTGATGTAAGTCTTGTGTTGTGGGGCAGTACCCCACTTATAGATCTTTTTTTTTTTCTTTTTCCTGTATTCCATTTTTCTGTTAGACCCTTTGGGTTGATGAAAGGCATTCTTTCTAGTCCATTTTCTTTCACCTTTTCCCATAGTTCATGTGGCCGTCAGAGCTTTTAAAACCCACTCCTTTCCCATAATATACAACACCAAAGGAAGGTAAATTTGGCATATATGTGTGATGGTTTGAACAAAAAAGTTTCATGTTAACCTGAGCCATGTCCTCTTTTTTACTTTATCTACCCTGTAGAACTGCTACATTAACAGGCTGTCTCTGCTGACAAATTTGCGGTGGTAAGGAGTCTGGATCAAAGTACTAGGACAGGTCACTGGGCTTGTTCTTCGAAGAACAGGCCTGTTCTTATCTGCATTGTTTTAATTCCATTTTAGTTGCAAACTCCAACACTGGCAGTGGCTCCCGCCGTGACTCCCTGACTGGCAGCAGTGACCTTTATAAGAGGACATCGAGCAGCTTGGCCCCCATTGGACACAGTTTTTATAACGGCCTTAGCTTTTCCTCCTCTCCTGGACCCGTGGGCATGCCTCTCCCTAGTCAGGGGCCAGGACATTCACAGACACCACCTCCTTCCCTCTCTTCACATGGATCCTCTTCAAGCTTAAACCTGGGTAAGAACCATTACTCTAACACCACCTTGAACTCTAGAAATCTCTTGCCACCGATGACATTACAAGTACTTTGCATAAGCAGAGGACGATCCCTTTTTCCTAGAAGTGTCCTGGGTGTTCTGTGCCTTCTGTAAATACTTCATGTTGTTCAGGCTGTACCTACAGCTAGTAAAGCAGTCTGTGATTGATTAGCATTTGGGTACACATCCTATATATTCACTTCAGTGTTAGTATGCATATGTTGTTCTTTGGCTGCCTGTGGTAGTCTTTCAGCATCAACACAGTATAGGTTCATTGCAGTGAAGGTAGACAACACAGAATAAAAAATACTCATTTAGTGTCAACACATGAAATACCACCACAATTAATATTTTGCTTTGTTTCTTGAAAATTCTTTCCCATATGTACAGTTACTATATTACTTTTTCACATAAATCATTTTATTTAAAATTTTTTTGCCAGATTCTTAAATATTTATAATACACTTTTAAATGGCACAGCATGCTAATGAGTAGATATATATATTTCTTTATTGTATATTTAGGGTGTTTTATGTATGGAATTTAAAAATCATTATTAATCTAGATCTTAGGAAATGAGGAAGATAAAACAAGGTTCCAGGCATCAAGCTACAAGCATGAAAAATTATTTTAGGAATTTGGGTGCCAAATCTTAGTTTTTCAGGAAATGGATGATTTGTTGTCAGACACATGGTGCTTGCTCCTGTTTTCCAAGCATTTATCAAATTTGGTTTCAGAGTATTTGAAATGGGGAAAGTTGAGGCCCAGATAGTGGTGTGACCAGGTATTTTGCAAGTGAAGAGAGTACTATTAATCACTTTGTGTTTGTAGACCTAGATCAGGACCATCATAGCAAATCACCATGGATGGCTGCTTCACCTAGAAAATCTGTTTTTTAAGCAGCAAGTTTAAAGGTGACATTGAAAACTCAGAAATGAGGACTAAAAATGAATAGGGTACTTTATTTGGAAAGACAAAGATGAAATGGTTTGTAAACATGAGGAGTCTGAAGTGTATAGGGTAATGAAGTTACTCTAGAGCTAAGAGTTGTATCTTTGAGTCTGAAAGAAAATATATTTGCACATGTGTGTTTTCTGAAGTTTAGAGAAGTTGCAGAGATATTTCTTGATTGGTAGGTCGACAAAGGATGGGTAAGGGAGTGGAATATGTTGTGGAACAACATGTTTCCTAGAGCTAGAATGTCTGCTTTAAAGACTGGGGGTGAGTGCAAAATAAGAAGAGAGGTGAAAGTTGCAGTATGATACATGGATAGTAGGGAGGAGTGAATATTCATTGACCTAACATTTGTCTGCTAGTGTGTTAATGGGTTTGGGTCCTGTACAGACAGGGTTGGAAAGTGTAGGCATTATCTCCCTATTATATACATGCAAAATCTGCATCTCAGAACTTAAATTTTTGTCTTGCTTAGGTGGACTCAGAGTTGAGCAGCTTTAATTCCAAAGCATGCTATTTCAGTGTATGTTATTTCACCACATGATATGCCAAGGATATCTTTTGAACCAGTGCATTATCAGATCCAGAAAAATTGCCTTTTAATTTCATTTAAAGTTTGAACTGTGTCACTTCATTACTGTACAGTAATAAATAAATTAAATCTGCAAAGTTTTATTTATTTAGTAGTTAAAGGAGCCAGATAGTAAAATATTTTAGGTTTTGTGGGTCAGATTTACAAAAAATAAGTGGTAGGCAGATTGATTTACAAGGCTGTGGTTTTTCAGCTTTGAACTAAATACTGTGGTTCCTTGGCATGTGAAAATGGAGCTGGAAATACTACTTGCATGCATAATGCCTTTCATTTTTCCAATGTATCAGCAGTTGAATGAAATACTTCATAAGTCTTTTCTTACTAAATAGGAAATAACTATTAGTGTTTTAATTCTTTTAATGATTTGGTGCCTTTATAAGTTGTGCAGTAGGTATAAACCCATTTTAGAATGCTTTCATTCGTTCAATGGGACCTCCTCCTGTCTATTTATAGTTAATCCTCATTTTCATTTTGACTGTATTTTCTGGACATCAATATGCAGTCTCTATTGTGTTATTTGAGTTTTGTTTTATTTATTTATTTATTTATTTATTTATTTATTTATTTATTTATTTATTTTTGTGGAAACAGGGTCTTACAGTGTAGTCCAGGCCAGCTTTGAACTCGCTATGGAAGGCTGGTTGGCCTCAAATTTATGGTCTTCCTCCTTAAGTGTCCCTCCTCAAGGGCTGAGGTTACAGTCCACCACACCTAGCTTGGTTTCTTTCTTTTTTTTTTTTTTTTTTAAATCCATGACATACTATGCACGAGCAAATTGTTCCTTTTAGAATTGTCTTTTGTGTTATGTAATGCCAGTTTTGCCTTTCTACTTAACAGTCAGTGAGCATTTGTTGGGTGTACTTTTCAGCTGTTAGGAATAATGATACTGCGAATACTCACGTGTGAATCTTTGTGTGGACATTTTATTTCTCTTGGGGTGGAGTTGCTAGGATTGTATGATAGCTTCATGTTAAACTTTTTGAGGAACTTCAGCTCTTTTAAAAATTGGTGTGTAATGTTTACATTCTCACCGGTAGAGTATAAAGGTTCTAATTTCTGTACATTTGTTTCTGTCTTGCTGGCTTGAATCACTGATGGTACATGCATAATTGTTCCATCAGGCAACTTGTAAAGTGGTACTACAGTCATGCATGGCATAGTGATGCACGTATCATGGTGGTTCAAGCCAACCAGCAGTCAGACATGTGAATTATGGGCATGTTGCAATGTGTTAATAAAACTATTGGAGATAAGCGTGGTGGCACATGCCTGTAATCTCAGTGCTTGGAAGGCTGGGCCAAGAAGAATGCAGAGTTCAAGGCCAGTTTGAGTTACATATTGAGACTCTGTCTTAAGAAAACCAAAAACCAAAACAACGCTAATAAACCCACTCCCTAAAAAACCCTTGGGCATGAAGTGGTATCTCATTGTGGTTCCATTTTCCTGATAACTGATGATCCAGATGCTAGAGCATCTTTTATAATATGCATATTCATTTCTTTGAAATGTCGCTGCTTACATTTTGGCTATTCAAAAATTATCTTTTTATTATTGAGGTTTTTTTAAATTATTGAGTTTTAAGAGACCTTTGTATATTCTTGATATAAGTCCTTTATCAGCTCTGTTTTGTCTACATTTTCTCTTCATTTTTAAAATGATGTCTTGTAAATTGTGACTTTTATTTTGATGAGGTTCAACTTACTGTACTGAAAGAATCTAAGAAATCTTCAATGGGCGGTGTTAAAGATTTTTCCCCATCTTTTATCCTAGAATATTTTATTGTTTCAGCTCTTACATTAAAGTCATCTTATTTTGAGTTAATTTGTGTTTCGTAAGATGTTTGTCATCTTTTTCCCTTGAGTATCTAGTTGTCCCAGCATCATTTTCTTTAGCAACATTTTTTAACTTTCAGTATGCAGGACTTAGATTTGCTTTGTTAAGTTTATTTCTAAGTGTGTAATTTTTTGATGGTATTGTGAGTGGAGTTGTATTCTAGTTTTATTTTTGGATTTTTTTTGCTTATATATATACAGTTCGGTTTTGCATATTGATCTGGTATCCTGAAAATGTTACTGTTATTAGTTTGGATGATTTTTTTGTGAATTACTTAGGATTTTCTATATACAAGATTAAACATAATTTTTCCAGTCTGGATGCCTCATTTTCTTGCCTTACTGCATTGGTAGAACTTTTAAGGAGCACATTTCCTTGCCTTGTTCTTAATCTTGGTAAAGTGTTCGTTCATCTCTTCTGTTTAGGTATGATCACAGTTGGTTCTTAGGAGATGCCAGTCATTAGGGTGAGGAAGTTTTCTGCTATTCCTAGGTTGTTGAGTATTTGTCCTAGCCAGGGATGTAGCTTAGTGGCACAAGCACCTGCCTGGCAATCAAAAGGTTCTGAGTTCAATTCTTGGTAATAAACAACAAGTAAAACAAAAAAACAAACAAACAAACAAACAAACAAACAATTACAGGTGTAGAGTATTTGTCCTGAATAGGTTTCAGACATTGCCAATTTTTAAAAATTTATTGATAATTGTGTAATTTTTATCCTAGTTTTTATTGTACTGTATATTATATTGATGTAGATGTTAATCTAACCTTCCATTGTAAGGCTAAATCCCATCTGGTCATGTTGTAATCAGTTTAATATTTTTGTTGTAGATTTTTGCATCTATATTCATGAAGGACATTTTATTTTCCTTTCTTGTGATGTCTTTGTGTGGGTTGGTGTCATGGTGATAACTGACCTTTTGGAAATGCATCACTACCCTTATGGAACCTTGTGGAGTGTTGGCATTACTTTGTTAAGTGTTTACAAAATTCACGCATGAAGCCATGTTGTAGTTTATTTGTGGTAAGATTTTAAATTATTTAGTGTTTTAGCTTCTTAAGGTCTTTACAGGTTTGACATTTATTTATTTGTTTGTTTATTTTAATTTTGAAGAGAATAAAACCAAATGAGAGAAAACAAAATGGGGTCAGTCAAAACAAAAGTATGGACATAGTACATGACTTAAAACCACCATACGAGGTGATCAACAATGGTTACCATAATGTCTCTTGTTATATCTTCAGTAGAATTGTCCATGTCATCAGACATAATAAAATTGAACATAGCAGTACAGAACAAAATCAATAAAAACAAAACATTGGTGACATTATAGAACTTCAAAAGAAGATAACAGTCAAACCAGAATGGGTATCATAGTGAATCTTACTGTCTTCAAAGTAGTTGCCTATGCCCTCAGATTTGATACTATCAAACAAAAAATGGATTCGAATAAAGTCAGTCAAACCAGACAATGAAAGCAATACAGAGCTTCAAATTAAGTTAATAGGAAATAAAAAATGGTTACCATAGTATGTTCATGCCATCAAATCTAGTACAAGCAGACAGATGAAACAGAATATAACCAAACTAAACAGAGTGATGAAAACAGTATGGGTTTCATATCATGATACAAGATTAACAATGTCCACTGGCTTCCCTTTTTAGACAATTCCTCCCCTTTCACTTTCACAGGGTGCATTGTACATTTTGTATTCCACTAAACTCCTTTAGTTTTTAGATTGGGGAGGTAGCCTGCTATTTACCTAAATGATTCTGAACCTTTTTACCCCTCAGCATGTGATCTCAAATTGTATCCATTTACTTATAAGAGCCTCAAGGTTTTCTTTCCTTACAGCTGAGTAGTTCTCCATTGTACAAAAGTGTTACTATGTCTTTCCAACCAGTCTGCAGCTGGTGGGTGAGCTACCCCCACTTTTTGCTGGTCCCCTGTTGCATAGAGCATTATTTTCTCATCTTTGACTTTCAGTTTATAAACCCTCTTTCAGGTTAATTATATTTCTTATATAGAGGTTTTTTTTGTTTTGTTTTGTTTTTTGGGACTGGCGATTGAACTCATGACCTGGCGCTTGTCAGACAGGCGCTTGTGCTGCTGAGCTAAATCCCCAGCCCTATATAGAGCATCTTGATGGACCCTATCTCCTGATCCACTCTGCCTGTTTTTCTTTTTATTAGTGTATGAGGCCACCCATGCTAACGATTATGGCCAGCCTTCTCTGCCTCATCTCTGCCATGCTGTTTCTCTGCCGTTGCTTGTCTACTGTTCCCCTTCATTCCAATGTCTGCCCTGTTCAGTGAGCCCCCTCTGTCGTTTTTCCTGAAACCATGAATGATCTTTTTTTTCTCTCTCTAGAATGACCTTCTAGATTCAGTATTTTTTATAGGGTTGAGTTGATGGTCATTAACTCCCACTGTTCCTGTTTGTCATGGAAGCATCTTGTTTCTCCATTAATTTTGAGAGAGAGTTTTGCAGGGTACATCAATCTGGATTGGAGGTTATTTTCTTTCAGGGGTTGAAATACTTTACTCCAAGTTCTTTTTGATTTGATGGTTCGTGTGGAGAAGTCTCGTGATTCTGATGGGTTTTCCTTTATAGGTGATCTATTTCTTTTCTCTGACAGCTTTTAATATTCTGTTCTTGTGTTGAATTTCTGGGATCTTGATTATTATATGTTAGGTGTAGATCTATTTTGGTTATAGCCGGCTGGAGTTCTGTATCCCTCATATATCTGAATATCATTTCCTTTTCCTATGGTTGGGAAGTTTTCTTTAATTATTTCTGTAAATAGCCTTTATATTTAATTTGTGTTTTCTCCTGCTTCTTCACTCATATTTTTTATTCTTAAGCTATAGATCCTCTTGTCATCTTCTAGCCTTTCTGATGTTACTTCCTGTTTCCTTGTTATTTTTAAGAGATCTTTCTTTTTGTGATCACAAGTTGCAAATCTGTCTTCAAGGTTTGATAGTCTATTTTTCGTTTCTTTCAAGCTGTTTTGTCAGCTTTCATTGGAGTTTTTAATTTCCTGGTAATCTCTTTGAGTCTGTTTCATGTATTCTAAATTTTTTTATATTATTCATTGAAGGTTTCCTTCATTTTTCTATGCTCCTCTATTCTTCCATCTATGTCTCTGTGAGAGGTGCTTAACATTTCTTTTATTATTTTTCTTATATCTTCCTTTACTTGTATTAATATTTGTTTTAATTTCTAATTTCACGAAGTTGTTTCTTTATGTCAGATGCTGTTGCTTCAGAAACTGCAGGTGTGCAACCCTGATCTCTTCTGTGTTTGCCTCACCTGGGCCAGTACTGCTTGGGTTGGAGGCTGGAGACTGCCTTTTGTTTCTTCCTCTTGTCATGTTCCTGGTTTCTTCCAGACAAGTAGGCAGTGGGGTCTCCGGCACTTCTGTATAGGTTCTGATTACTCTGAAGCTTGCTGGCAAGGGATTTCTGCTGTTTGCTGCTTTCCCCAATCTGCTGGTGAGTAGTGCAGTATAAGCAGGAGCCCGGCAGGCTGGCCCCTCCCTTCTGAGCTGGTTAACCACAGGGAATCTTCACCAAGTTAGTGTGTGCCGCACGGGCGGGCCAGTTAGGGATAACTTTTGGGAAACCTGGACCTTGGCTATTGGATCGTGCACAGGGGCGGGACTCAGTCCGAGCGATTCTCACCAGTCAGCTCTGCGCTAGGAGGGCCGAATGAAGCCGGCTGCATTTCTGGTTCCGGGCTTATCCTGCCCGACTCCAAAATGGCGCCCGGCCAATTGCCCACTCCCCTGGGAGGACTCAGTCCTTCACACTCACTGCCAGCCGGTGCAGTTTTCTGTCCGCCCTTCCCCTCCGCGACCGTCCTCCTGCCGAGCCCCTCAGGCTTGCCAGCCTCCAATTCATCATGAATATTCACCATGAATATGCATTTCCGGGTTCCAGGGGCTTCCGCACACAGTGGGACCGGCCCAGGTGAGCGCGGCTAGCTACCGCTTTCTGTCCAAGTTCTTTTCTTTTTTCTTTTTATTTTTCTCTCTCGTCTCCTGTCCTCTCCCCTCTTTTCCCCTCCCCTCTTTTCTTTTTTCACTTTAGTTTCTTCCTGGGTCAAGAGGATCCATCTCCTTACTTCTGGTCTTCTCCAGAATGCTATGCTCCAGCATCTGGGCTGTTTCTCTCTGAGACTTTCTACTTTGCTGCTTATTGTTTTACCATCTTCCTGCTTCCTCCAGATTCAATTTTTTATATTTGTGTCAGCTTTCGTAAGTTGTGGCTTTCTAGAAATTTACTCATCTAAGTTGTTGGAGTTGTTAGCATACTTTCTTTAAAAGTGAGATTTCTTTTGTTCTTGTTCTTTCCCATCTCCCACATGTATACTTATGTATGTGTGAACATGCAGGCTTGGTGGTACTAGTAGGCATAAACTTTGTGACCCTGAGCAAGATGAGTGTTGCAAGTATCTATTTGACTTAAAAGTGTGTTATGCTTCTCAGTGTTATTTTTTCTTTTTTAGTACTGGGGATTGAACCAGGGCCTTCTCACTGAGCTGCCTCTCCTTTTTCTTTACATTTTATTTGGAGACAGTCTTGCTAGGTCACTGAGATGCCCAGGCTGAGCTTAAATTTACGATGTTCCTGCCTCAGTCTCCCAGAGTATTGAAATTACAGGAATGTACTACGATTCCTGATTTCAATTTGACAATATTTTTGTAATTATTAATAGGTTATATGCTTAACAGCTATATCTATATAGCTTTTGTAAGGGGTTAATTGAAGGCTGTATGTAGGCTCTAATCTATATCTAAAGTTTCCAACTATAGTAAATTCTAGCTCTTACCTCAAAAAAAAAAAAAAAAAAAAGCCATAAGGGATGGTACAGATGTGAAAATCCCCAAGATCTGATTCTTAATGTTTTCATGTTTTGCCTTTTTATCAAACACCTGTCCAGTACCATCCTTTCTTCTTTTTCCTGGTATGGTATGCTTTTCTATTTTGATGATCTCCTCCTGTATCCCTCTCTTTTGTCCTCTCCCCTTTGCCTTTTTCTCTTCTCTCCTCTCTTCCCCTTCTTGTGTTTTCTTCTTCCTTCCTTTCTTTCTATATTACAGTACTAAGGACAACCTAGGGCCTTGTGCATGCTAGGTAAGTGCTGTACCACTGAGGTATGGTTGCTGGCCCATGTTATGTTATGATGTGATGTGATGGCAGGATCTCCCTAAATTGCCCAGACTGGCTTTGAACTTGCAGTTCTCCTGCCTCAACCTTCCACATAGCTGGGACTCTTTGACACCCAGCTTATATT
Source organism: Dolichotis patagonum (assembly GCA_004027295.1). NCBI lineage: Eukaryota > Metazoa > Chordata > Mammalia > Rodentia > Caviidae > Dolichotis > Dolichotis patagonum. The sequence continues at coordinate 48,479 of PVJX010012634.1, forward strand.
TTACAGTTTTCTGTATAATTCCAAGTTTGTATCATTTAAAATTCTTAAGATCCAAAGGTAGCTGATATAATGTATTTTAAGTCACGATTGACAACCCCCAGGCTCTTCATGTGCTCTGAAAGAAAAGTATTGTTTTTTCATGTGTACGAGGTTGAAATACTGTAAAAGGAAGTGCTAAAACATAATCTACGCAGGAGAAAACAGTGTAATCCTTTAGTTTTATTATTGTTATACAATTCCTATGTCCATAAAATTCTGTCTTATATTAAAGGTTGCATATGTTATTAGTCGCTTAGGATAAGCAAAGCGCATACACAAAATGCTTTTCTTTGTCCTTGTCTAAACTAAAATAGTGTCTCTTAATAGTGAGAAACCTATACAAAGTGCAGGTTTACTGTGTGTGTGCCTTAAGTTAGGTACTTCCTCATTCTAAAAAGAATCCCTGAAAGTGACTTTATCAGCTATAAAACTAACCATGTGAATATTAAAACACTTTGGTCACGTTATTATCATGAATCAGTGATAGTTTTATCTTTAATTCAGGGCTACCTATGTGGTGTAAGTGATTCAGTTGGGAAGAGCCTAATTTTACCACATTTTGATGAACACTGTTGACTCTTCCTGTCCTACATGCCGAGCTGGATACTGGGGACCTTGGGAATTTTTCTAGAAAGATGATAAGACAGGGCTTTGCAAGGCAAGGCTTTGCTCATGAGGCATGTGTAAGAGCTATACGTACCGAACACAAATGAAAGAAACTGCACACACCAAGCATACTATACTAAATGGCCACTAGCAAAAAGCCCTTTAGTAGAATTATGTTTTTTTTTTTTTTTTTAAACATAAACCTGGAGCACAGATTGTTTCAAAAAGACATTTAACAACTTAATTTTTATGGAAATTTATTACAGGACACAGTCTTATGAATTCCTCCATTGGGAAAATACCAAAAACAGCAATAATGCGAGGTGGTGGTGGCGGCTGCTGCTGCTGCTTCTTCTGCTTCTTCTTCCTCTTCCTCTTCGTCTTCCTCTTCCTCTTCGTCTTCTTTTTCCTCCTCCTCCTCCTCCTCCTTCTTCTTTCTTTCTTTCTTTCTTTCTCTTTCTTTCTTTCTTTCTTTCTTTCTTTCTTTCTTTCTTTCTTTCTTTCTTTCTTTCTTTTCTTCTTCTTCTTCTTCTTCTTCTTCTTCTTCTTCTTCCTTCCTTCCTTCCTTCTTCCTTCTTCCTTCTTCCTTCTTCCTTCTTCCTTCTTCCTTCTTCCTTCTTCCTTCTTCCTTCTTCCTTCTTCCTTCTT
>PVJX010012635.1:0-49752 GCA_004027295.1 Dolichotis patagonum
GATCCAAACAGCTCAGGCCACTCTATGGTCCGGGATTTTCAGGTCCCAAAGAGACAGCCTGAGATGCTGCTTTCTGGGAGACTTCCTGGGTGTGAAGGGCAGGGCTGCGGGGCCAAACAGAGCTGGCCCAGATGCAGATCTCCAGGCAGTTCCCTGTGGATGAAGGGCGTGCTTACCAGTCCCAAAGAGTCGCGCAGAGATGCAGGTCTGCACAGACTTTCGATCCAAACAGCTCAGGCCACTCTATGGTCTGGGATTTTCGGGTCCCAAAGAGATAGCCTGAGATGCTGCTTTCTGGGAGACTTCCTGGGCATCATAAAGGATATTTTCAATCATTACATTTCTGAGCAGTATTCTTTGAAAACTGTCTGGTAGAGTCCATTTCTCTGTGTGATGTTCATGTTTATATTTTCCGTGGACATCGATTGCTGGCACATGAGAAACATTCTGGTTTAGTTGGAGCACTGCCGCCCACTCCCCCAGTAGGAGGGTGTTCAGGACACCAGGGAGGCAGAGGCAAGCTGGAGATCAATGACACCCCCCTGTGCTTAGGGCCTAGTGTGCTCAGTGTCAGCACAAATGCTGTGTGCACATTTCAGGAGCCCTCACCATTTCTATCCAGCCTGAACTTGTAACTGTTTATTAAAGAATATTATTAGTTGTCAATCACCACATATAAAATTTTGAAATAAAATTTCTAAGTATGACTTGCAGATGGGATATAATAGAATTTATGGAAGAAAAATATTTTTTAACATTTAATCAAGTTTTTTGTGGCAATTTAGGTGTAATGAACTCCTTCATCAGAGCAAATCTCTGTAAATGTATTTTAAAATCTTGATCACATGTTCAAACAACCAGATGTTTGATTGATTCAGTCATTATTTGTATTATTTTCCTCAACATGAATTTTATTATTTTCCACTTCAATATGGAAAATGTCTTTCCTTCTATGTGTTTTAGGTTCCAAATATTACTACTTTTTCAAGACTCTGACCTGCCTCACGAAGTTTCTTATTTGAATGACTTCTGACATTTTAACATGAACATTCAGTGTTATCAGCCTTTCTCTTAGACACACTTTATTTTGCTACACAGGTTGTGAATGCTGGGCTGTGTCACTTGAGGCTAGGATATTTTTTAATTATCCCTGTGATTCTCATTTTATTGAATAGTATTTGAATTCATCTGCATACCTTTGCTGTTTCCATATGGTTGTTGATTTCTAGTTTCATTCTTTGATGACCCCATACTATATAATTCTTCTAAACTTTAATTCTTTAAAATTTTAACTAGCACATCTTTTCCATATGTAATAAATATATGCCTGATGAACTGTTACATACATATGTGTGTATGAGCAGGGTGACAAGGAGGAACAAATGTAAGCATATATACAGCATTTACCACCTGGGCTGTCAGCCGCCACATCAGAGTCAGGGGTAGAATAATTCAGAGAAGGGGCGTTTGTGAGCTGCAGAGCCAGAGGATCCCGCATGTCCTCAGAGGCCTTGTGATCACTGCAGGTTCCCCTGAGAGCCCACGGCAGGAAGCAGAGGGTCTGCAGTGGAGACTCAGGAGTCTGCGCTGTGTTTGCACATGGACATGCAAAGGCCATTACAACCCTGAGCACCTCTGAAGAAGAGTAAACAATGCCCTCTTTCCCTGTTTATTACCTCTTGGCTACAAGCCTGCTGCTTGCTGGCGCCTGCACTCAGGGTGGGTCTTCTGTCATCAAGAAGTCATTTACTCAGAGACACACAGCCCTGGGCTACTCTATCCCGCCTGGTGCTCTTTACACAAGTAGACATCACAAATAACTGTTGAAATATCCACCTTAATTAAAGTTTTAGTACACCCTTCCCTCCCATTCCCCCATTCCTAGCTCTCTTTCCTCTGTGGAGAATGTCTCCATTTAAGTCTGTTTGTGGCCAAAATGGCTTTTATTTTGGAGAAAGCTCTGTGTGCTGCTGTGAAAATAAGGGAATAAAGGATTCAACTCATTTCTTTTACTGCTTCTTGGTACAAATGGCCTTGGTTCCTGAGCCTTTTGGCTGCTACAGAAGTTAATGACCACACCAAAATTATTACCATATGCAACCTTCACAGCACTGACATCTCTTCCCAAAGTTTAGTCTACTTCATTATTATTCTCAAAATTAATATACAATCCACACCCACTTAGCAGGACTGACACTTCTGTCATCACTAGGCTCAGTGTCACCTTAGCGTTTCATGAGCAGTGATCAGAATCGGTAGGCTTGGATTTTCCATGCTTTGTCATGCCCTTTGTACATAGTTGCTTGGGTCTTGGCTGCCATTTTGACTATTTTATGCTCACACTCCAAAATCACACTCTTCACAAATGTCAATTAAAAAGAAACATTTGTCTGTATACATTCACATCTGCATTCCTCACATTACTATGAAATGCAGAACCAAAGCCTGGAAACAAGATGGGGGCTCTCTGCATGAACCATCTCAATTCTCACTGCCAGCCGTGGCCTCCATTCTGTTCCTAATGCTAGAGATGTGCATGTGCTCCCACAAACAGACATGTGCCTTCTTCTCTCTTCCTGTCCAGTAGTGCACAAACAATCAGAGATAAGTCAACTGAACTATAATGGAGAACAGTTTTAAAATAATAAAGTAAAAGAGAAAATGCAATCATTTCATGAAAAAGTAGAAACAGAAATGCAATTATCTCCCTCAGATGCTATGGAAAATCCTGCATTCAAGATTTTCAGATCACAGATTAACCAATGCAAAGGTGGAATGATGATAAGACAGTGACATTTAAACTACAATATTTTACATTTAAAGCCACACAGCCAGGAGCATAAAACATGACCGTAAAGTATGTAAGGACCTTCATACAATGCGATGGGTATCTAGATGGATTAACATATAGGCAAAATTACTCTATTTAATGAAACAATACAAAAAATGAATTTCTATCTTGGAATCAAAAGATCACCTCAGAGTGGCTTAACGAAGATACTCTGCTTTATAACACTGGGTCATACTATGATGTTTACTATTACATCATTATGACTACTATTTCACTTCATGAAAGTCCAAATTAAGGAAATAGCATCATTAAACTTAAAATAATTGGACTTAATCATATTCATTTTTGAAAGCATCTTGAGTATACAAGACTTAACTTAAGGAAGGAAAGCAAAAAAATAAACAACTGGGAACAGCCATAAGAGGATAATAATAGTGTAAAATATGTTGTTTGTAAAGCAAACACAGAAAAATATAAAATATAGACCCAGGTTTCCAATAGAATTCTTTATGAGGAGGAAAATGCTTTGTATCTGCCCTGCCAAATGTATGAACACATTTTTATATAGAACACGTGAAATGATGCCACTACTACAGAGCTTATAGTTTATTGGACAACTTTTACTTTTATATCCCAGTATTTCTGATGGTTATTATATTGTACAGGTTAGCAAACATATTTAACAAGCATAAATAGTGAAATACACTAAAGTATAATTGAAAAAGGATACATAGAATGAAACTGAAAGTGAAGTAACATTTGATAGAATGAATTTTAAAAAAACACACAATACTACTATGATAGGAGAAATTTTGTAAAAATTGAGAGGCCTTGTACTAAGAAAAATAAGCTTACAACTTGATTTTGTTTTCACCAGGACACCAAATTTTTAATGACAGAAAAGTCCACTGAAGTGAATTTGCAGGTAACCTTGACTTGCTGTCTTTCCACTTTTATGTGGAAATGCATCCTCTGCCTGACTCCCCCTTATATGGAGGAAAGGGCTTAGCAAACCCTGTGAAGGCCACACTCCTGGGAGAAGCCCTGATAACCCTGAGACTGAAATGAGTCAGGACCCTTGTAGGGGAGACATACACAGTTCTTTGTGAATGGAGACCAGGACAACCATAAAGCTGTAACTCTAACACAAAATTGGAGGGCAATGTTATAAGGCCAGTATGAAGAGAAATGAGAAAGATTCCATCAGTCTCTTATCCATTTACGAATCCTCTTCAGTGCTTCCTATGGCCCAGGAAGCCTTCTCTGCTTTCAGAGTGTAATATAAGAGCATACACCTACAACATGCACATGATTTGAAATTAAATGTGGGCTTGGTCATGATTTGGACTTGGAAACTGTAATGATTCTGACAATAACCTAAAACCAAAATCAATAAAATACAGGGTTTAATTGTGATACCTAACAAAGTTTTGATAGAGATGAAATTGTTTTAGAAGATGGTGGCTGTGGCTGATTAAGTAACAGATCTGAAAAATCGTTACTTGTTTCTCAAACCAGATTATTTGCTTGACAAAGTCTCAGCAAATTAAATTTTATTTCTATCTCTCCATTCTTAGAGTATGAGATGCTTGGTAAATTACCCTTTTAGAAGCAACTTGCTTGTGGGACTCCCAGTTTAAGAGGTGGGCACAACCCAAGAGAAATGAGCTTTCTAAATCCTGGGTTTGAGTCCTGAGTGAGAATGAGCTCCACAAAGAGGTAGGAGGAGGGACTGCAGGAACCTGAGTTCTGGGGTAGGGAAATGTGTAGGGGTGGGGTGAGGAGAACCAAGCGAACTGCAGAGAACCATAGAGGCAAACAGGACAGGAAGAGATATGCAGCAAGGCAAAAGGGGAAGAGAAAGTGGAGCTAGTTGTGTGGGATAAAGTAATGGATGTAAGAAAGTCAGGAGAAATGGAAGACATTCAGGAGAAATGGAAGGACATGTCGCCTTTTGAAGAAAACAGTATGCAATGTGTTAACTTGTACCAAACTTTTTATTTGTTTTTTGAAATTATGTATCATCTCTGGTATGTCGGGGGCACCCTCAGATAGGTGAGCCAAATATAAAGGAAGGGACCTGCAGGAGTCCTGTGGAAGGAGAAGAGATTCAGAGGGACACAAGGACTGGTGGAGAGAAAACAATATATGGTGCGTTGGACACCAAGATGGGTGTGAGTCCAAGAGCGCAGAGGGAGGCACACAGGCACTCACAGGAAGGGCAAAAAAAGTTCAAAAAGAAAAAGAAGATGCAGAAGGACATGAGGGTGTGTGAAGTGAGCCGAGCCTGATGGGTGGGACACACTGAGAAACAGAGGCATCTTCATTGTGCTGTGACCACCAAACTTATGATATTATCAGCCCCAGACTCAGTCCTGTGTATCAAAGCTAAATAGTGTGAGATAATTTCTAAATGAAGATGAGTTTTAATACGAGAAGCAACACACACATCTCTGAAGTAAAGGAGGTTCCAGACTAGAGAATCGCAACATGAGACCAGAAGACTGGTTTAGGGGTTTTGTGTGCCTCCCCTTGAACTCTCCCTCAGTATCAGGGGGATGAGATCTCATTCATCTTTAAGCTGTGGGTAGGGTTGGGATCTGTGTAACCCAAGTGCTGCTGGATGCCTCATTATGTTAGTAAACTTTTGCTTTAAAACTTCTAACAATTGTTTTTTTAGAAAATGCAAGCTCTTTCATTCTTTCCATTCCATCTTTTACTCAAGTACCTCAATTTCTGAGCTGTCTCTGCCACCAGAGATCCACATTCTAAATAAGAAGCAAACCAGAGAAACCATGGGACCTGAAATGGGTGGACAGAACTGTGTAGGACCAGACACTCTTCAGCAGAGTCTGAAATACCAAAGTGGGCTGGCAAGGGCAGGGTGATGCTTGGAAACATCCAGAAGCTTCCAGAATATGTAAGTAACAGGGCTATGTCTTGTGACTGTTAACAGTGTCTTTTGGAGGAACAAATTTATCTGAGATTGGAGAGGGTACATTAAAGGAGGAGGGATGCAGAGGAAAAGAGTAGTCCACTGGAACAGGACCTCTTGTCAAGGAAAGGAGGGTGTTGGTTGGCATGTAAGTTCCACAGAATTTGGAGAGTACTGAAGAAGGAATGAAGCAGAGGATGATAGAGAAACCACATGAGGACCAATTCTGGAAAATTGGCTGCTGAAGTGAATGTGCCCAAGTGACCACATTTATGTCCTGGAACCAGTGATGCTGTGAGAAGAGACCTGATCTCTATCCTGGATAGACCCATCCCTGGTCATCTCAGTGGATGCCCAACCAGAGAATCCTGCAGCTGTCTGAGGAAGGACATGCAGTTCTGAGTGTAGTGGGAGTGTTTATGCCTCTAAGAGGAGGGCAGGACCCCGAGAGTGCTGAGACAAGGCACAGGGTTCTGTGCTGGGGGCAGCAGACCTGGGCACAAGTCCTAAAGGTTTGGGCTGTGGATTCTCAGGTGACAGAAGAAGAAAGAACTCAGATAAAGCACCAAACCTGGGGGAGGAGGCAGCAAGAGGCAGGAGAAGCCCAATTCTTGTGAAAGAGCTACAGTGAATATGGTGAGGAGTCAGCCAAACCCACCTAGCAGAAGGCACCTCAGCAATGACCAGTGCTCACTGGTGACATTTTCTTTATTCACATGAGGTCAGAATATATGCAGTAAGCATTCATTGTTGTTTTTTAATGTCATTAGTCATATCAGAAAAGTACAGAATCCTGACAGAAGCATTTCACCCATTGAGAGACTTGTTATGATTCATCCCCGTTTTGAGTCTTGTCATGAAGTCTAATATAAAACAGTGACTGTAGGCTCTTTCACACAAAGCAAATGTATATGGTTTCTATGTTTTGTGCCTTCACTCACACTGAAATTTTTTCACACAGATGTCATTCATATGTTTTCAATTTTATGTGAGTTTTCTCATGATTTCTAATGTGACATGACAGAGTAAAGCCTTTCTCACACACGGCATTCACACACTTTCTCTCCACTATGTGGTCTCTCAAAGCTGCTAAGTTGAGAACAGGTCAGTGTATCCCACAGGTGACATCATATGGTTTTTCTTCTGTGTGCTCGCTTATGCTTCATAAGGTTAGATGATTGAGTGAAGGTTTTACCACACAGCTCACACTCATAGGGCTTCTCTCCTGTGTGTGTTCTTTCATGCTTAATAAGAGTGGATGAACATGTGAAGCATTTTCCACAGAGATGACATTCATATGGTTTCTCTCCTGTATGTGTTCTTTCATGGCCTCTAAGAGCAGATGACTGTCTGAAGCATTTTCCACAGAAATTACATTTATATGGTTTCTCTCCTGTGTGTGTTCTTTCATGGACTCTAAGAGCAGATGAATGTGTGAAGCATTTTCCACAGAGATGACATTCATATGGCTTCTCTCTTGTGTGTGTTCTCTCATGGCATCTAAGGTGGGATGATTGAGTGAAGGATTTTCCACACAGATGACATTCATATGGTTTCTCTCCTGTGTGTGTTCTTTCATGGTAATGAAGGCTCCATGAATGAGTGAAGCATTTTCCACACAGATGACATTCATGTGGTTTCTGTCCTGTGTGTGTTCTCTTATGATTTTGGAGACTAGAAGAATGAGTGAAAGTCTTCCCACATAGATGACAGTTATAATACTTGTCTCCAGTATATTTTCTTTGATGTTGTTGAAGTTTAGCAGATTGATTGAAGGCTTTTCCAAACACCGAGCATTCATTTTGCTTCACTCGTTTTTGAGGTTCATTATGAACTGTAACCTTAGGGTTATAGGTGAAGGTTTTCCACAATGGCTGACATATGGATGAACTTTTTCCAGAATTAGTCATCTTGTGCCTTCTGAATGCAGACTGATATTTGAAATTTGTCGAACACATCTTGTCTTCAAAATGTATTTCTTTGCTCTGTATTATCTCCTGGAGTTTAAGTGTGAAACATTAATTACACTCTCAATAAATGACATTCATGCACTTTATGACATTTAAGTTCAGAATTTTTGGGAAAGGATATATTAAATAGATATCATGTATGTGGTTTCTCACAACTATACACCTTACTGTGTTTCCTGATCAGTGAATAGGTTTCAGAGATTTTCTCTTAATTTTTCCTACTGATTCTACATTTTTCTCTAAGGGATTTTTAACAATAAAATTATACAATGTGAATGTACAGTGTACATCAGGAAAGGATATGTGATGTTATTGTAGTCATCTACTACTTTTAACTCAATCCAATGGAAAGTTTATCAGAATGACCTTTTTTGGAAAAAAATGTTATTTGGATATGCTAATATATCTATGTTATTTTCATTAAATATTAATTCAAGAATTATCAGAAAATACTAGGCTTAAATGTTTTTATATTGACTTGTATACTATTAGGGTCTTTTTACAAATACAGCAAATATTTTTATTTCTTATATCACAAGTAAACTCTGAATATATTAATATGGATGAATGAATGTCTTTCAGATTTTAGATGAAAAACTGCTAACTTTATGTAAAGATCACACATCTTGTTCCCTGAACAAATTATGTTAAATTCCAAATCAACTCATGGAATTCAGGTCATAAGATTTATATATTGTTTTGTCTTGTCTTAAATAGTGCCATGTATTCAATTACTAATTTCCGTAAGAAATGTTCCTTAATTTGTTTGTCAGTATTCATGAATACAGAACTTACCATGTCATTGATGGTGTGAGTTTCATTTCTTATCATATGCTGAGTGGCTGTCATTCCCTCCTCTTCTTGTGCACACTTTCCTTCTGCAATAATTTCCAAAAAAAAAAAATTAACTAACAAAAAAGTAAGAAAATGCAAAGAGAAAATGCATCAAATGCCATATATCTTCTGCTCTGCAAAGACAATTTATATCAATATAATATTAGAATTCCATGAGAAAAGAAAGGATGGAATCTGCACAAATCTATGGAAATAGATTTTAGGAATTTTGAGTTCTCAGTGATTTATACCATAAATCTTTGAGAAAACATAAAACTGCAAGGAAACAAAACATAAGATAACAAGGTATGCCTGAAAATTTGGGACACAATGTTCGTAGTTCTAAACTGGAAGCCCATGTTGATTACTTGCAATTTTAAAAACTAACGTATCTCAAGAATATGAAATATTTCAAATATTTCATGTTAAAATACAATAATAAACTAAGTGATTCAACAATAAAAATCAAATATCAAAACTAAACTTAATGAATTAGATGTAAAATGAAACACATGAAAATCAATAAGAGATATTATGATTAGTAGTTTAGATTTTTTTTTGCTGCATATGAAATTTATACTCAGGTTGGAACATGAACAAAATAGCAAATGTTCTTTTTAGTACCCTGTTATTCCATCTCTCATCCTCAACTTTAAGTCATTTCTCCTCAATCTCTTCTCTTTGGTTAATTTTATCTGTCTTTAATTATGTTTTTGCATGGATTATTGATATTCATTTGTGATATTTACAATCTGTACATGGCATAATTTAAATCTTTTCTTCCTTTTCCTGCTCTGTGACTTCTGCACCTCTTCACAATTGCAAGAGTTCCTTTTAGTTCTTTTCTTTAATGCTTTTTAAATTTTTCCTATATTTGCCTTACTCAAGTGAGATCCCATGCTGTGTATAAAATCTTGTCTGATTTAATTCGCTCAACCTGCTATTTCCAACTTGCACCTATTTTCCTAAAATACCTCAAATTCTCTCTCTTTAAAGTGGAGTTGTATTCCACTATATACAGATAGCTCATGTCCCTTATACCTGTCCTTTATACCCCATCTATTGATGGACATAATTGTTGATTGCTGGATTTAGCTATTACATATTGCTCTACTATAAATACTGGTAAGCATGTATGATTGTAATATGATAAATGTACCATTATTGAAAAAACACTTAGTAAAATTGGATCATATTGAATTCTTACTTATTATGTAGAAAAATCTACATACTGCTTTCCATACTGACTGCAGTAGTTTACATTCCACCAAAAACACAGTAGTGAGCCTTTTCTCCACAGACACACCAGAGAGTGGTGTTTTTCATTTCTTCAGGACTGCCATAATTTTAGTGTACGTAATCTTGATGCTGCTTCAATTTGCATTTCTTTCATGCCCATGGAGGTTGAGAAATATTTCACATACGTTCCCTGTTTGTCATCCTGTGATATGTACTGATAGATTCCTGCTGTCCATTTGTGAATTGGGTCTTTTATTTTACGTGATCTAATTTTTATGTCTGTGTATTTTACAAAATACTCTTCTATTTGAGGAAATTGTGGACAATATTTTTCTCTTCTTCATGTTGTCTTCTTACTGTACTGATTCCTTTGCTGTGAGGAAGCTTTCTAACTTCATATAGTCCTATTTTGATTATTTATTTATTTCTTCTGCACTTAGTGTTCATTTCTGAAAGCCTTTGCCTATACATATTTCTTTACATATTTAACTTCTTTAATATTCAAGAGGTTTAATGTTTCCATTTTCAAGCTCAGATACTTGAACTATTTTATCTCATTACCTCATGAGATGTAACAATCTTCTGCAAATAGTCTCTAGCCTACTTGCCCCACACCATTTATTCAGCAAGCTGTATTTAGTCCAGTATATATTTTCAAAATTTTGAAGAATGGTCAAAGAGATGCAGCTGTTTCTGCAGCTGTTTCTGTATCCTCTATTCTGTTCCACAATCCTCCCACATTTTTTATTATCATGCATTTTCCATCACACTTGCTTTGTAAGGCAACTTGACCTTAGATGTTGTGAAGCCTCCTACTGTTCTGTTTGCTGAAATTGCTTTTGTTGTTCATACAGTTACGTTGTTAAAAGAATTTCAGGAAACATTTCTCTAATTCACTGCAGAATATTCTTAGCACAGTGGTTCATGAACATAATTATTTCCACAGTTCTGTGTAAAATACTCACATTCAGGTTGAGCCAGTAAAGTTCAACTTGCTTATGTTTGTCACTCAGTGAAGAGTTCACACACAGAAACAAAGTTTGATAATTATTATTTTAGCTAATCAAATTTCTCACAAAAAGCATGGTACCTGAGTGGAACTAAGGTACTATTGTATTTTGAAGGATATCCTTTGAGTCAGTTTTGAGACTATGCACTTTAGAAATGGTTTTTCTGCCTATTAAGAACATTTGTGCAATCACTTTTTATATTTATTGATTTGTTTTAGTACATCTTTCATGAACTCTTCAACCTCTTTTTCAAGATAATGTAGGATTCATTGTAGAGTTCTTTTCACATCCTTGGTTAGTTTAATTCCCAGATTTAATTTTTCCCAAATGCTAATGTAAATTGTATTGCTTTCATAATTGTGTCTCACCGATTTCACCATTGTTATACAGATATACTACTGATATCTGAGTGTTGGTTTATTATCCTACTATGTTCTTGAAAGTTACTACTAACTTTATGATTTTTCCAGTTGTCATGCTTTGTGTGTTCCATATATGGTTTCATGTCATCAGCAAATAATAATTTGACATCATCCTTGATTTGTGCATTATTCTACAGGGAATGCTTTGTACTCCCTCACCTTTGATACCATGCTGACCATTGGTGAGCCATAAGTAGCTATTAACAAATTCACCTTTGATTTTTCTTTACCCTATTTGTTAGGATACATTAAAACTTGTTGTAATATTGCATTTTCTCAGAAACATTTTCTGATATGCTCATGCAGATTTTCACCTTGCTTCTGGTTATGTGATGTATTTTATTTATAATTCACATACGTTTAACCATTCTTCCAAGTGTGAAGTAAAATCTACTTGGTCATGATATGTGGTTTTGTTAATGATTCCTTATATTCTATTCTCAAATATCTTACTGAAGATTATCTGCATCCTTGCTCATGAAAGACATTGGCGTGTAATCTTCTTATGTTTTAGTGTATATCTCATTTTTCAATCCTAGTGATACTGCCTCCCACAAATGAGTTTGTAAGCACACTATCCTATAATATTTAAAGATTTTTAGGTTGTTGGTGATATAACCTCCTTAAAAATGTTGTAGGATTTATCATAGCACAGTGCAAATTTCTTTAATATTAATACTTTTTATTTGTTTAACATTAAGCTCAATTTTATTGTCTATTATTGCATTGTTAAGCCATTTTGCATCTTCTTGGTTTAGTTTTAGTTATTTGTAGAACTCTCAAAGTCTGGCTATTTCTTTAAAACTTTCTAATGCATTGGAATATAATTTTTCATGGTATTTGCTATCTTCTGGATTTTAGTGATGTCTTTTTGTGACTTAGCCTTTTCATTTCAAATTGTATAATAATAAATATTTTCTCAATTTTCCTTTATAAATTTGTCTAAGTGTTTATTTACTTAGATCATTCTGGCAAAGACCACATATTTGTTTTGCTCCATCTGGATATTCACATTTATTTTCAATTTTTATGATCTATTCTCCAACATTGCATCAATTTTTTATAAATTATTTATTTTTATTCTATCATTCTTCCATAACTAAACAAAATGCCACATAATCCACCCTGCACTCTCTTTCCTGCATCATTAGAAAACTGTTATTAATAATAAAGTATGAGTATAGTAAGTATTGATAATAGTTGAAATTATCAATGAAATACCTACCATATATAACTGATGCATTAATCAATGTATTGCTTTTTGTTTTACCCATATACAAGTCTTCACTGAATAAATAGATGTGCAATTTGAAACAATTACTTTAAACAGATGAAACTGTAAGTACTCTTTGGACATGTAAAGATAAAAACATTACTAAAAGGAGTTATCTTAATAAGAAAATTTCACATACCAAACATGATGTCCCTGTTCTACTAGATCTCAATTCTAGTGAATATATAGAGCCAAAAAAGGTAAAACATACAAAAAATATATGCATACATGAAGAAAACTGGAAAAGAAACCAGAAAAAGAACCAGAATTTTCCCAAGTACTCCTAGCCCAATCAAAGTGGTTACAAAAAGAGAAGAAAGCAAATATCAGATAGAGGAACTCTCCCATGAAAGATGAGTTAAAAAATAGATGGTTTTAGAGAGGATATGACCATAAGTTTATGGATACAGAAATGTCAATATGAATGAAGAATCCATAAAACAATACTTTCAAACAGAATTAAGAGCACATTAAACACACTGTATATATATACTTTCATTCCAGTAATGCTACAGTGTTACAGCTTAGGAAAATAAAAAACTATATTACATTGAATACAAAATCAAGAAACAAATATATAAGCTTATATATTAATACACAGGAAGCCTTCAATAAATTAACATAATTTCCTAATATACACACATATACAATCTACACATACACCAAATCTCTAGATTGTGTTTGATGTAGACATAACATCACACTGCATTACACAGTGATAATACGTACTCTAAAATTAGAAAATGTGTTTCTGTTTATGTCACCATTCCTGTTTCATTGAACACTTCTGATTTTACCAAAAAAAATACGAAAAACAGAAAATAAAAATAAGACAAGTAGCTGAACAGAGAAAGAAAGGTATATTGTGCATATGTCCTAACGAAACAGTTTCTTATATGAGAAGTGTTTAGGAGCTTATAAGAAAATGTAGACAAATAGCAAAATGAAAGCTGGGATACAGAGCACTACAGACTAACTATGTTCAAATTTAACATGGAGGAAAAAATCAGTGATTCCAACTATTCACAACAGCTTCAAAATGTATAGTAGATACTTAAAATAAATTTAATAAAGAGATTAAAATATTCCCAATAGGAAATTTAAGAATAATGAATAAAAACATGTAATTACATGTTAGAAGATATGAAAACTCTATCATGTCTACAGAGTGTTGGATTTATTTATCTAAGAAGATGTTAGAAGCCCTCTATTTATCAGTGGTTTAATGCACAAACAACTAAATAGCCAAATGTAATTTTATGTGTTCAGGCCTGCTTCAAAAGAGGTTATCAATGGGTTATAAACTGACCAACCTCTCTCAAACCTTTCCTAGCATATTTTCTATTAAAGTATTCATAAATCAAGCCACTTTCAGAGGTGAATAATTCACTCTGCCATGATATTTTCATCTGTATCAAGACAACCACACACTGAAAATTCTGATATTATTAGCCCCAATATACTTATTTTAAAAAATTTCCTTACATAGGTAGATAAATGACAAATACAATCTAAAATACTTTGGATGCTATAGTATTGCTGTTGATATAATACACATTGTATCAATCATGATCTATAAACATACTGCACTTCCAAACAAAATACAACATTCTTCACAGGTCTAGAAATGTAATAAAAAGTCTATGAGTTGGAACACTCTATGAAAGAAAATAAAGGATTTCTCAGCAAGAAAACAAAACTCATGTGGTAAGAATAGCACATATCAAAATAAGTACAAAAACAGAGTAGGAAAAACAGCAACACAATGACATTAAAATTGGGAGTGAGATGATATTCTTAAAGGTCATATATGGCATACATGTACATATTGGATGATGTTTAACTCACAACTAATATAAAAACCATGGCATGAAAGAATGGTCTTTTTAAGACAACAAACCAAAATAGGAAAGTCAAATGTCACGTGATTTCTCTCATATACAAAATAGAAAAGATGATCACAATGATTACAATAACACAAAAACAGAAATAGGTTATGGAAGAAAATAAAGTGTAAATAAAGGAGAAAGGTAATTTTAAAGAAGAGTGTTGTTTGCAAGAGTCTAAAAAACAAAATTCTATTGTGCAATTTATAGATATATAATCTGAATTAATTCTACAGTTTGGTATGATTAATATTTACTATTTCAAAAGGGCCCCAAAATACCACTTAAGCAGAACAGACAGGTCAACTAAAGTTACAGGATGGTTTTTAGAAATGTAACTAATGGGATACAGTACTAGATTTTTAGGGTTAGTTTATTGATAAATGAAGAAAAGAGCCTCAGTACCTCCATGGGGGAAATGTTAACTTTAGATCATGTAGACAAGAGTCACTGCATAAAAGTTTAACTCTATCATGTCCCTGAACATTCTTTTCCTCTGAAGACAATATAATGACAGGAAAACACATGAATCCTGAAGACTATTTAAAAGAAATGAGGACAACACTGCTGAAATTTTGGCCAGTGTCTGATACAGATACTGGTATGATATTGTTCATTCACTTAAAAATGTATTTCAAATCATCAGGGCCTGGGAGGAATAACAAGAAGAACAAAAAGCCAATTTGCCCTACCTTTGAGCCAACTGGTAGGCTGGCTAGGAGACAAGATGCCCTGCCCCATATGCAAGGAGCTTATTTGGAACACAGGCTGAGTTGATTGCACTGGAGGTACCAAAACAATATAATTTTCCTATTGTTTGATTGACTTTTCAGGACTAAAGCGGGTAGTCTGCACATCTATTGAGAGGACAGCCATATGCACAATAGCAAAGATGGGAGATTTCCTTCTAACTTGTTTTCATTGTTTTCTTTTTTTTCCATTTTATTGCTATGCTTCATTCAATGTTCTGTTTCGATTGGTTTCATTTTGTTCTGCATTGTTTGATTTTATTACATCTGATGATATGGGAAGCTATTTTGAAGATAACGAAAGGTATTATAGTAGTGTTATTAATTTCCTATTATACTGATTTTAAATCATATATCTTTTTCACTGTTTTGTCTGATTGGATTTATTCTGTTTTATTTTGTTTAGTTCTATTCTTTTATAAGGCAAATTTAGTCTTTTGCTTTGAAAGTTCTTATTCTGTTTTGTTTTGTTTGATTTTACTATGTCTGATGGTAAAGACAGATTTTTTTATTGCTACTGGGGATCAAACTCATGACTGTGCATTTGCAAGGTAGCCACTTATGCACCTGCGCTAAATTCCCAGCCTAGGACAGATATTTTAAAGAAAACAAGAGACATTATTGTACCCTTATTGATTACATATTATTGTATTTCAAAGTCATGTCTCACTTTCATTGTTGTGTTCTGAGTAGCTTTATTCTGTTTTGTACTGTTTGATTTTATTCTCTTTAAATTAAAAAATATACTTCATGCACTCATTGCTGTGGTATACTCTAAATTGAAACATCAATCTAACATTCATCTAGAGTTTGGTTTATGGTAAAATGTCTGTGATTACCTCCAGCAGGATTTCTCTTTCATGTAAATGAAAAATGACATCTGCTTTGCAGTATTCCCATTGTATCTTGAAGAAAGTAAAGAACTGTATAAAGGTGGTTATAAGAATAGTTGCACACAATGACAAGTCTATGGAAACTATCAAGAAGGAATAAGAGGAATGTAGGCAAAAGCCCAGGCAATGTGATAGGCACTAAAAGAGTTAAGGAATTTCAATGGATTAGGAGACAATCTACACTGTGTTTCCAAACTGTCAAGTCCTTGTGACACTTGTTCCCTTCTTAAGTTTAAAGAAATTACAGAATCACACAGATTTCAAAATGATAAACTTCAGTTATTTGTGAGAAAATGGATGCACTCAGAGACATCTTAAGTAGAAATATATTAGAAAAAGAAGCTTAAATGTTACATGAGTTTTGCATATAAACAAACAGTAGGCTAAATCTTTTGCAAAGGTAATGAACTCCCAGGACTAAAGCAGAGAGGATACAAGAAGAGAAGTGAAAGGAAAAATGAAGATTTCAGTTGATTCATGTACAGGTACCACCTTTAGACAGGAGTGAATTTCTGTGATACAAATAGGTACTACTAGAAATGGAAAACTGTGAATACCTCAAGATGGAAAGAAATAGACACTTCCATGACACAGTGAATATAATTTAAATTTACAGTTTAGCACTCAATACAAACTCCTCAAGTACACTCATTCCCTAATTTTCACATATATCAGCAGGAAATCTCCCAGAGACCAGCATCTGGGCCTGACTGTTTGGGACTGGGAACTTCCCGGAGATCCACAGAATGGCCTGTGCTGTTTGGATTGGGAACTTTGCAGAGACCAGCATCTCAACCTGAGTTTTGAGACAGGGAACCTCCCGGTGACCAGCAGATCAGCCTGCACAGTTTGGATTGGGAACTTTGCAGAGACCGGCATCTCGGCCTGAGTGTTCAGGACCAGTAGGCCCGCCCTTCACCCGAGGGAACTTCCCAGAGACAGGCATCTTGGCCAGGTCTGTTTGGGACCGGGAACACTGCAGAAACCAGCATTTTGGCCTGACTGTTTGGGACCTGTAGGCCCACCCTTCACCCACAAGGAACTTCCCGGAGACCTGCCTGGGACAAAGTACGGTGGCACGGCACCCTTGAGATTCCAAAGGCTCCCGGTTGACCTCACCCAGCATCTGCCTTACAGCTTAGGGAGCCAGGAGCATGCAGAGGGGAGTTAGGACCCTGTGAGGAAGCCAAGAGCCTGTGGGTGAGCCACTGCCACTCCAGGAACTGAGGGTGCAAGAGATAATTTCACCACACATGCAGAGGAAGCATTGGAACACCACTCAAAGCAAGGAAATATAGAAAACTGACAAAAGGAAAGACCAAAAGGCAGGCTCAAATCTCTAGACCCTCCCCAAGAAAGCTGAGAAGCCGTGTACATGGAAGAAAAAAGAAGCCATACGCCTGAATTCTCTGAAATGATATCAAGTGAAATAAATATGCAACTAGGGAAAACTATGGAGAAATTCAAACCAGAAATACTTGCCCAGGTAAAACAAGAATTGGTAAAAAAAAAAAAAAGTGAAAGAAATGGTGAACGCATCTAGTGAAAACACAGCTAAAAAATTAGAGGAACAAAGCAAACAGATAGAATCCCTAAACCAACACTATATGAAACAAACAGAATGCATAAAGCAGATTCAAAGAGATATACAGGAAAACAAAAATGTTATTGAAAGCTGCCAAAACCACCTCAATGAAAGTGAAGATAAAATTTCAGACCTCGAAGATAAGATAGCAGCCAGTGAACAGGAAAGACAAGATCTTTTAAAATAACAAAGAATCAGGAAATAACAATTCAACACCTGCAAGATGATGCAAAGAAAAATAACATAAGATTAATAGGGATAAATGAAAAACAAGGGGACAGCCCAAATGATATCAAGAGGATATTTACAGAAGTAATAGCTGAAAACTTCCCAAACATGAGAAGAGAAACTGACATCTGGATAAGTGAAGCATATAGAACTCCAAACAGCCATAACCAAAATAAAACTACACCCAGACACATAATAATCACCATCTGAGAAATCCAACATAAGAACAGAATACTAAAAACTGTTAGAGAGAAAAGACAGACCACCTATAAAGGAAAACCTATCAGAATCATGGCAGACTTCTCAACACAAACAATGAAATCAAGAAGAGCATGGAATGAAGTATTTCAGATCCTAAAGGAAAACCACTTCCAACCCAGACTGATATACCAAGCAAAACTGTCCTTCAAAATGGATGGAGAAATAAAATACTTCCATGACAAACAACAACTGAAGAACTTCATGAACACCAAACCAAACCTACAAAGAATACTGAAGGACATTCTAGATACACACGGGATAAAAACACCAAGCAAGGCAGACAATTAAACAGAATGGAAAGCTAAAGACACAACAGCAGAAAGATAACAAGTCAACAATAAACCAGAATATAACAGTTACAACCATTAATGTAAATGGCTTCAACTCACCAATCAAAAGAAACAGACTGGCAGAATGGATCAAGAAACAACATCCAACCATATGCTGTGTACAAGAAACCCATCTAACCCAAAAGGATACTCATAGACTCAAACTCAAAGGATGGAATACAATACTTCTTGCAACAGGAAACCAAAAAAAGCATGAGTAGCAATCCTGTCTGCAGACAATTGAGTTTCAAACCAAGAATGATCCAAAGAGATAAAGAAGGTCACTACACACTAGTTAGGGGGAAATTTCAAGAGAAAGAGATAACAATTAAATATATATATATATATATATATATATATATATATATATATATATATATATCCCAACTTCCAGAGCAGCCAGCTATACAAAGCAAATATTAAGAGAAATGAAAAGTCACATAAGCAATAACACAATTATAACAGGATATTTTAACACACCATTGACACAGAGGGACAGATCAACTAGGCACAAAATCAGCAAAGACATACCAGAACTGAATCACACCTGTGAACAAATGGACTTGATAGATGTATATAAAGTTTTCCACCCAACAACATCAGAATATACATTCTTCTCAGCAGTACATAGGACATTCTCTAAAGTAGACCATATACTAGCCCACAGCATATATTTAAGTAAATGCAAAAGAATTGAAATTATCCCATGCATGTTATCGGATCATAGTGCTGTGAAACTAGAAATTAATAATAAAAGAAATTGTAAAAAACCTACAAACACATGGAAACTGAATAATACACTCTTGAGCAATCAGTGCGTCACAGAAGAAATTAAAGAAGAAATTAAACAATATCTACAAGTAAATGAAAATATAGACACAACTTACCGGATTTTGTGGGATGCAATGCAAACAGTCCTAAGAGAAAAATTTATTGCATTGAGTTCCCAAATCAGGAAGACAGAATGAACACAAATAAACAACCTGATGCTACAAATCCAACATCTAGAAAATGAAGATCAAGCCAAGCCCAAAGCCAAAGAAGGGAGTAAATTATAAAGATCAGAACAGAAATTAGTGCAATAGAGACTGAGAAAAGAGTACAAAGGATCAATGAATCAAAGAGTTGGTTCTTTCAAAGAATAAATATAATTGATAAACCCCTGGCCATCCTTATTTTAAAAAGGAAAGAAAAAACTCAAATTCATGCAATAAGAAGTGAAAAAGGTGAAATTACTACAGACTCAGTGGAAACACAGAAGATTATCAACACCTACTTTGAAAACCTCTACTCTCGTAGGTTCTATAACACTGAAGAAATAGACAGATTCCTAAATACATATTAACTACCAAAGCTGGATCAGGAAGATGTAAAACTGCTGAATAACCCAATTTCTATTACTGGAATTGAAAATTAATTAAGTCCTTGCCTACAAAGAAGAGTCCAGGCCCAGATGGATTCATTGCAGAATTCTACAAGAAATAAAAAGAAGACTTAATTCCAACACTCCTGAAACTCTTCAATGAAATTGAAAGGGAAGCAATTCTTCCTAAGTCATTCCTGGAAGCAAATATCACTCTAGTACCAAAACCAGACAAAGACCCAACTAAAAAAGAGAACTATAGGCCAATCTCCCTAATGAACATAGATGCAAAAATTCTCAATAAAATATTTGCAAACAGGATGAAGCAAATCATCAAGAAGATTATACAACATGACCAAGTGGGGTTCATCCCAGGAATGCAGGGATAGTTCAACATATGCAAAACAATAAATGTAATCCACCATATCAATAGAGCCAAAAGCAAGAACCACATGATCATCTCTATAGATGCAGAAAAAGCTTTTGATAAAGTCCAACACTCATTCATGATAAGAACCTTACAGATAATTGGAATAGAAGATATTTATCTCAATATAGTAAAGGCCATCTATGACAAACCAATAGCCAGCATAATATTAAGTGGTCAAAAACTGAAAACCTTTACCTTAAAATCAGGCACAAGACAAGGATGTCCATTATCACAACTGCTATTCAACATAGTACTGGAAATACAAGCCAGAGCAATAAGACAGGAAAGAGAAATAAAAGGAGTAAAGATAGGAAAAGAGGAAGTTAAATTATCATTATTTGCAGATGACATGATACTTTACATAGAAGCCCCCAAAACTCTATTGAAAGACTCCTAGATATAATAAATAAATTCAGCAAGGTAACGTATACAAAGTCAATACACAAAAATCAATAGCATTTCTATACACTAGCCACAAAAATACTGAGAGAGCAATAAGAGAAACTACACCCTTTACACTAGCATCCAAAAAAATGAAATACTTAGGAATTAATCTCATGAAAGAAGTAAAAGAGCTATACAGTGGAAATTATAGTACTCTGAAAAAGGAAATTGAAGAGGACCTCAGCAAATGGAGACATCCCTGTTCAGGGTTAGGAAGAACAAACATTGTAAAAATGGCCATTCTCCCAAAATTACTATACAGTTTCAATGCAATCCCAATCAAAATACCACTAACATACCTCATAGATCTTGAGAAATAGCTCCTAAAATTCATCTGGAACCAGAAGAGTTCTATTATAACAAAGGCAATTCTAAGCAACAAAGGCAAGGCAGGAGGTATCACAATTCCCGACTTGAAATTATACTATGAAGCAACAGTAATAAAGTCAGTATGGTACTGGAATAGAAACAGACTGGAGGATCAGTGGAATAGATTGGAAGATATAACCACAACCACAAACTCACTCAACCACCTTATCTTTGATAAAGTGGCCAAACATGCTCGCTGGAAGAATAACAATCTCTTCAACAAATGGTGCTGGAAAAATTGGCTGTCCATATGCAGAAGACTAAAACTAGACCCATGTCTATCATCATACACTAAATTAAAATCTAAATGGATTAAAGATCTAAATATTAAAACAGAAACACTCAACCTGCTGGAAGTCAAAGTAGGTAAAAATCTCAAAGATATAGGGGTAGGAAGAGAATTCATGAACCAGAACCAAACTACATCGGAAATACTTCCCAGAATCAATAACTGGGACCACTTCTTATTAGTTTCTGCATGTCAAAAGAGGTTTCCAGCAGAGTGAAAAGAAAACCCACAAATTGGGGAAAAATCTTCATGGACAGTTCCTCAGACAAAGGACTTCTGTCCAGAACTTATAAAGAATTTGAAAAAATCTGCCCCTCTAAATTCAAAGATCAAATCCAAAAATGGGCATCTGAAATGAATACACAGTTCTCAGATGAAGAAATACAAATGGCAAATAAATACCTGAAGAAATGTTCATCATCATTAGCCATGAGAGAAATGCAAATTAAAACCACACTGAGATTCCATCTCACTCCAGAAAGAATGGCCAAGATAGAAAACACTACCAACAACAAGTGTTGGAGAGGCTGTGGGGAAAAAGGAACTCTTCTACACTGTTGGGAGGAGTGTACACTGGTGCAACCACTGTGAAGGTTAGTCTGGAGATTCCTCAAAAAGTTGGGTTTGGAAGTCCCATTTGACCCAGCTATTCCGCTTCTAGGCATATTCTCAGAAGAACAGAAAACATCATACCACAGTGATATATGTGCACCCATGTTTATAGCAGCACAATTTGTAATAGCCAGATCCTGGAAACAACCTAAGTGCCCATCAACTGAGGAATGGATAAAAACGTTGTGGCATTTTTATACAATGGAGTGCTACTCAGCTATAAAGAATGATCACATCGAGATATTTATAAATAAATGGACACGACTTGAGACCATTCTCTTAAGTGAAATAAAGCAAACTCACAATGGTAAATACCATATACTCTCCCTAGTATGAGAGTTGATAAGAGTATATAAGACTTTATGGTAAGCATTAGTCCCCATCTCATAGCTTTGAGGCCTTTCAATGTTTTCAATCATCAGTTGGAATGGTTTTATTCTGTTTTGTTTAACTATATCATGTGTGATGATATGAACAGCTGTTTTGAAGAAAAGAAAACATTATGACAGCTATTGCTGATTTCATATCATCCTTCTTAGAAGTCCTACCATGCTTCTATTCTTCTACTACCATTGGTTCTATGTATCACATTGTGTGTTATTGGGATTTGAATATGTGTGATAGTATAAACAAATTTTTTCTATTGAAAATGAGATATTACAGTACCCATTGATCATTTTCTGTTATTCGGTTCAGAAAGCCCTGTAATTCTTTCACTCTATGCATGGCTTTATACTATTTTGTTATGTTTGATATTGTTGTATTTGAAACTATGCTCAATTATAGCAGAGTAAGTGATATGGTGATAGCTACTGTTGATATCCAGTTGTCTTAATGTAAAGTACTGTGTTGCCTATGTTGTCCTGTTCTGATCTGCTCTGTACTGCCCTCTTTTGTTTTATTCTCTTTAAAATTAATAATTAAAAAATTTTTTTCACATGTATCACACACCTTATGATACTCATCAGGTGATGACAACCATATATAAAATGTGGCATATTTATAAAGTCCAAAGCCTACTTCACATATTGGCTCATTATTTGGTGATTCATTTACAGTAACTCATGAAATAATTTTCAAGATTATATTAAGAGGAGTAAAAATATTTTCTTTATAAACGTCAAGGAAATTTCTTTGACATAGATGTCATGCCTATGAATGAACCACAACAGAGATTGAGGGGGGAAAGTGGCATGAGTTCTAGACAATGTTTGATTGATTGCACATAGGATAGAAGGTAGGTGCATACATAGGTAGACAGAAACTTGACCAAATAGACTCACCAAGAGACAGCAGGTTGTTGATGGTTTCCTGCATCACATCTCTATACAGCTTTCTCTGTGGTGTGTCCAGCAGTGCCCACTCATCTGCGGTGAATTTTATGGTCACATCTTCAATGGTGATTGATTCCTACAAGACCATTCATATTTCAATTTAGAATTTTGTCAGAAATACTGACAAACTTCCTACTATGTAAACTGAGATGATGGCACTGAGGTAGAGGAGAGAGTCTAGACATGGACAGGACAAGCTGCTTAGGGCAACAGTCCACTGACTGCCAGCAGCAGACTGGGACCTAATATCAGAGACAATCCTTGAAAGACATAGATTGTATGCTCATTAAATTATTATTATACACAGTATTATATGCCACATGGTATAGGAAAAATAGGTCAACTTCTGATAAATATGGTAGTTATGTCTCCTACAAGTTTATCATCAAATTTAACCTTTAAAACATAAAACAAAAAATTGGTACTCCATTTATTTTAGGAGTTTTATAAACAATATTATAATGAAAGCTATTACTAAAGTTTGCCATATGTATGCCATGGTTATCATTAATTCATTCCCACACATGTATCAGATATTACTCATCAATTGAATGTATGATAATTTTGGGTGAATGTTGAAAGAACCAGCCTTTCTGTATCTTAATATCATACAGTATATGTTGTTCTTAAAAATGGAAGAAAAACTGGAAGCTATCACTTGGATCTCATAGAATTTGATAGTTTTCCTATATCACAGTACATTGCTTGCAATATATCTTCATTCCACGGAGCTTGACTGATGAGAATCATGTTTCAGGCCAGACTGATAAGCAATACTAGAAAAATCTGCTATGAGTTATTCCCTGAGGACAATTGTAATGATCATCCTCAGTATTTCCTGAATTTTTTTTGGTCCCAGGTATCAAACTCATGACCTAGTACTTGCCAGGCAGGCACTTATGCCACTGAGCTAAAGCCCTGTCCAATTTTCTGGAGTTTCAATACTGTATTCTGCAACATGAATCTTGTAGTTGGATGCTATCCAAATCTTCACATTAAAAGAAATTCTTTTTCATGTGGCATTTATCAAACCCTTGAAAAAATAACTGCTGGAATACCATTCTGACACAAAGAAAGATAAATTTGACTAGTTTGTAAGAAAACTAATACATCTCATGATGATAACATTCATTGAAATAATTTGGGCAAAAAGATTGTATGTCCCTAGGTTTATCTTCCTTATGTCTTCATAAAAAATTGAAATGAAAGATGTGATAAAATATATAGAGAGATGTATTTTGATAAAATGAGGGGAACCAGGAGAAATGGTAGGAAATAGGGGATTTGGTGAGGACACTCAAAACATGAAGATATCTTATGTATATGAATCTGCTCCACACAAGGCATTTAATTATTATGTAACTCAAACATGCAGCAATATAAGTTAAAATTTCATAAAACTTTTATTCTTCAACTTTTCCCATTTTCATTTTGATAGTGTATTCTTATGTGTCTATCTCAGTAAAGTTAATGGTCATTTTGGTAAATGATATTCAGCAATCTGGTATGAACTTTTAATGTATGTATCTTTGAAGCTTATCTTTGAAATCTACTATCCTTTCCAAATTTTTCCTCATTCGATCTCTTCAGCCCCATTTATTGGCACTTTTGCCATATGGAATGTTTATACTTCTTTTGTGGACTTGATACATATACATAACACATTGTAATTACTTTTATACACCTTTCCAGTGCTTTGTCTATCAGTCCAAATTCAATTAGAGAAATACTAAACATCAAACATCCTATTATATTCATTTTGTACTTCATTATGCATTGTTTCTTTGTGTTTTCTTAAAAACAACTTAAAAATCAAAACTATACAGAGTTTCAAATCATGATACTATGAAATTAAAAATTGTTATTATATTTTGTAATATTGTCTTCAAAATATTTGCTAATATTAACATATGTGCATATTCAAAATTGATCAAACAATATAAACACTAAATTTTCCTTTCAAAAACTAAAAGGATGTGTATCACATTTATCTTAGCTTATTTATATATATGTATATATATATATATATGTATATATATATATCATTCTTTATCTTTGCACCAATCCCAACTCATTATTTCCTTTTGATCATTTTATTTCCATTTCATATTATCTATTACACCTTTTGGATCTTAGTTAGAATTTCAATTTTCTACATTAGGGAACAATTCAACATCAAGCCAAGGATGTCTAATTTGTTTCACTTTTGAGAATGTCTCAAGTTGCATCCATTTACTCATGAAAGGCTCAATTTTATCTTTATTTCTAGCTGAAGAGCACACCATTGTATAAAAATAGAACATTCTTTTTATCCATATCTCAATTTATGGGAATTTCTCATATAAAGGAAACCATGAGAAATGTAGAATCTGCTAAGAAAATGTATACAATTATCAGAAAGGAAAAATATTTTACCAATATTTAAATATTTTACCTATGTAGGACTTGAAAGATATTGTTTGTTAACAAAAACACACTACACTGCTGGCTTTTAAAGAAGAAACTGAAAATACATGTGCAGGAATTTTACATGTGGACAAAGTTTATGCATTCAGCAGCATCACAATTGTCTAGAAGCTAATCACTACTCTTCTGAGAAACTAATGCAATTGTAGAAGCTGAACATGAATTTTATTAATCCCATGATTTTTCCACAAGTGAGTGTTACAGTTTTAATCTTAATGTATCACCTAAATCATGATTATGGACTTATGATGAATTCTTTTTTTAAAGAGAATAAAAGCAAGCAAAATAAAACAGAATAAATCCAATAAAAAAGTGTAATTGAAACAGGACTTTAATACTATAGGGAATTAATAAAGATGATATAATGCCTCTAACGGTCTCCAAAATTCCTACAGATAACCTCAGACAGAGAAAAACTGAAACAAAACACAACAGAACTAAAACCAATAAAAACAAAACAATGAATGTAGTAAGGGAGTTCAAAACAAGAAAATCCAAAATGGCTACCATATTAAAACATGTTATCTTTGAAGTAGCTGCCCATAACATTGGATATAATAAAACCAAACAAAACAAAATAGCAAAAAGCCCAACCCAACAAAACAATACAAAAATAAAAATGATACAGGACTTCAAAACAAGATAAAAGGGAATTAACAATGGCTACCACATTCAGAAAAAGAACCCCATATCCTACATTGCCTATTGTTATGCTGTGAGCAGATGATCACACAATTGGCTTTAGACCTGCAGTCAGTGAAACACTAAGCCCTACAAGCATTCAAATGTGTTTTAGCTCAATAGCTATCATCACAGCCTGTGTTTCTCCAGATAAGCTGGTTGTTTATGTTGTGAGTAAGGGGAATTGGCTCTTCTTGATTTCCAGCCTGTGTTAAGGAAGCAACTGGCACCTACCTCTCCCCCAGTAGCCCAAAGTTTGTGCCAATTCAGAGGGAAGATTGACTTCTTGGTCAATTCTTGTTCTCTTCCTTGCAGACTGTAAATGGCACTCACTCACAGGAAAAGGCTGGCAACTGCATGTCCCCCTATAGGGATGCACATGGTGTCAGCTCACAGGGAGGCCTTACTTCTTGCTGGGTTTTTTTTTTTTTTGCTCTTTCCCCACAGTCTTCAAATCTATGGTGAATTCTGTATAGCCATGTGTGTCTGTTTTATTTCACTTAGATTACGGTTTCAAGGTACACCTGTTTTGATACAAATTACTCAAGCTTATTTTTCTTCCAGCAGCACAGAACGTTTTAGGAATATCCTTTAAAGAACGTTTTGAATAGAAAGATAAGTTCTCTCCAAGTTTAAAGAAAAGTGGATTATAGACAATTTATCATTCTGTGTCTACCTAAAGTCGTTTCATTGCTGCACAACAAGGTACAGAGCTCTTTAACACTCTTTGACACAAGGTAGACTGAACAAGGTAATGAGTTAGGTTGCCATGATTAGCTAATGCTGTGTTATTCCTGGCATTGTCTGCACCACAATGCAAGTATCACTGCAGTGAAGAGCATGGAAATGAGGCAGTGATTTCCAAAATGTACCAGGGATTCAATGTGAGAGAACAGTATTTCACCTGCTTATAGTGTGATAGAATATATACACTCAAACATACAAAATTGAACACAACCATATATAAATATATATATATGTACAAATATATATATATGAAAGTGTATTAGATATTAATGATTTTTAGACCCAAGATAACTACAATACTAAAAAGGAAAGCCTTAATGGAGTTCAGAAATCTCTATATGTCCTACTTGCACTCAACAGTTTACATCTCTCAGTGGGTTTGTCAGTTTGTTGTAAAATGTCTTCTGACTCACCTGTGGATGCAATGCCATTAGCAGTTTCC
Organism: Dolichotis patagonum; assembly: GCA_004027295.1. NCBI lineage: Eukaryota > Metazoa > Chordata > Mammalia > Rodentia > Caviidae > Dolichotis > Dolichotis patagonum. Next base: position 27,583 of record PVJX010012635.1, read on the forward strand.
TGTAGGGTTTCTCTCACATGTGAGGCAATATAAAAGCTTTAAAATTTGTGGAGAAGATTTCACACTTCTCAGAAGGTGTTGGATGACAAGTAGTACCAAATCAGTCTCTCCAAGATTTATAATCAATACACTGCAAAATAATGATTTTGCGAAGAAAAAACAAGGAAAATAATTCCTGAGAACCAGAAAAGATCTGAAGGTTAAATTGGAGTATATAAAAAAATGAAAATCAAGTATACAACACAGAAAATGGAAGGTGCTATCTGCACTGGGTCCTGGCTCCTGGCTGAGGGTTAGTGCAGAAGGAAGATCAAATCTCCAGAGGCACAGTGCAGCAGGTGATCACGGAGATGTGCAGCAGCGGGGCGGGGCAGTGGATGCTTTGTGCTACCGCACCTGGTGAATACCTCCAGGCCCAGCGTCCTCTGAACATTTTGGGGATAGAGCTTTGTCAGAGGCCAGTCTAAGGAGGGCTGAGACTTTGATGGTCACAAAATAGACATAAATATCCCATGACTTCACTTGTACAAGTCTTATATTTGTATAAAATGTTTATTATTATAATGTTATTTTTCCCTCTGAATGACTAGTACATGTGAAAGAACAGAGGAAAACTTCTAAATTAAAAAGGTCATCTGCAAAACTTACTAATCTAATAAATATTCTACAAAATAAGTGTATTACAAAAGAAAACTATCAGTGAAATGAAAATAAAGGCTTGAGGTTTAGCCTTTAAAAGCTTTGTAACAATTTTTGAGAAAGTAGACTTTAATAAGTAAAAGTTCTATGTGATATTACATTGTGTAAAATTTTCAATGCAGGAAAATTCAAGGAATCTTCTCTGGAATATATTTTGCAAACATCATTTATATTTTCATAAGGGATTTCTATTAGTCATAGAAGAAACTAATCCAAATATTATGATTACAATTAAAAATTATATGACAATATTCATAAGACATTAATACAGGGGAAAATGTATAAATTATTCAGGAGTCTCAATTAGATTAAAAACCAGATATAGCTCAGTGTTCTGAGCAGTTTTTTGGGATTGCATGATGTGCTCTACATCTTGTTGTTTACACACTATCATATGTAAGTAGGGAAGAAACCATAAATAAGACCATCACTATGAAGAATATACAATTTAGTCAAAAAAATTAAACAACATAACAAAGTATGATTGGAAGTTTGAGACATTGCCAAAATACATCTTAAAATTGAAGGAAGCAGTTGCTTGACAGATTTGAGATATAAATGTAAATAAGTTATAATAATCACAACTAGGTGTTGGGAATGCAGAAGCAACTGCTGATGAAATAAAGCTTAAAGAGGAAAAGACAGTGCTTTCCTATAATAAGGGTCCAACAATCAACAGAATTTAGTTTTAAAGGAGTCAGACTCACATATAATTATTTCCAGGGAATTCCCCAAAGGCAATCTGGCAGAAAGTAGAGATCTGTGGATTGTGAGGCAGGCTCCCCGGCCAAGAATCCACTCATGCTTCTCATGAACCCGTGAACCCTTGAGTTCCTGATTTGCTGCGACAATGCATGCTCTGTGGGACTTCCCTTTATACAGAGGGAACCACTCAACAGACCTGATCAGGCCCACATGGCAGGGGAGGAACCCAGATTGCACACACCTGACACTAATCATGGCAGATTTTCTTCAGCACAAAGGGTTCATGTTGATAGGGTTCTCCCAACAAGAATGAATATATAAGTCTTACTGAAAACAGACAGTAAATAGGAGAGATCGTTATGGAGTTCCATTAGGAAAAGTCAGTCCATCCTACATTAATTTACAAACACTCTGAAGTGCTTGCCATGTTGTAGGAAATATTGTAGGTTGCATACATATTTATTTTTCTCTAATGGGAGCATGACAAAATACCTCCCACTTTTTAAATGTTTTATTAGTGTTTGTTTGAAGGTCACTGTGATCAACGAATCATACTTATAATCATTTCTCACTTTAAAGTGAGGACAATATTCATACTGGACATACATGATTTCATGATTAAAGGGCAATAAAATTTCCTTTATTTTGGAGGCAATATTTTTGTTTCAAAGAGTGGCACTTCTTCTTGGCTTGTTGAATTTTCCAATCTCTTGAAAAGAATCTCTGCAGCATGCATGGACACTGAGTCTCTGTCCTGCCAGCTCACTGAGCATCTATAATCCATTGAGATTTTACCTCCATCTCTTTATCTCACCAGTTGTCTTCACTGCAGAAATGAATACAGGAAATTCTGCATCTCCAGTCAGTACATCACTTCTCACATTTGATCTCCACTTGTTCCAGTGAATTAAGCTGAGTCACAAGTTCATCCCACAACACATTTCTAATCCTGAGTCATTGAAGCCATCCTTCAGTGAAGCCATCCAGCAGTAAGACTTTTTGTGCAAGAACATGCAGGCCAAGTCAGATTGCACCCACAGCACCCTCCAGAGTCTAACAGGATGAGATTCTGTGAATCCATAAAGACCACAGGAGGCATTTAAGGATTCACAATGAGTGCTATAGCTGTACAGGTCTGCCGTACATAAGCTATCACACATTTTAGCAGCTCATTCCTTAATTTTAGAGAGAGAATGTAATTTGTAGATTTACAAATTATTATTTTAACCATAAATATCCAACTGTTTTATATTTGCATAGCTCATATTCCCACATTCTATGAATATCACTAATCACCTTGTGTTCCGCAAGTAATTTCTGTAATTTTTACTATAGCAGTTATACAGAAGGTTTATTTTTTAAAATTTCAATTGCATTAAAATATATTGCAGTTTTATTTCTGTGAAATTTTAGAAAGTTTAATTCCTCATCATGATTTCATCATTACTTGTAATTATATTTGGACTATATTTGCATGAATTATATACAACCTTAAATAATTTCAGTTGGTCACAAGACACTTTTAATGGCTCACTCCAATCCAAAACCATATTGTCAATTCATTTGCATTATAATGTGTGAACTCTTTTACTGTTGATGACTTTGGAGCTGAGGTAATTAGTAGGTAGGTAAAAGTTAGCAAAGTGACCTATATTTCATAAACTTATTAAGACTTTATAACGTTTAACAGTATGTTTCAGTACACTGTACATAAACTGTATACATTATTGTTACATTGTTAAAATTGCATGTCTGGCCCATAAATACTCCCACAAAAAATCCACATGTATCTGTAATTTTTTCTAGTGTCAAAAATTTCAGGGCTGTTTGCAAACTTTCAAGAGAGCTGAGTAATCATCAGGGACCATATCAGTGGGTGATACTGAATTTACATATGTTTACCTAGACTTAGTATGATAATGTATTCTCAAAGGAATGTATTCTCACCAAAGGAAATGGTGCATAATTCCTTTTCTTCAAAACAAAACTCCTGTGAGGAATTTTCTGTCATTTGTTTTATGTTAGCTCCACAGGAAATCAACATGTAGGAACAAAAAATGTCATCACAAACACAGTGCAATTTGCTTCTACATCAATATTATGACTGAGAACACTGCCAGTGTGCTTAGCACAAAACTAAAGAAAAGCATAAATGTGACCCTCCTTGTCAGTGTATCTGTCTTAAAGAATGATGTTTCTATGACAATGTCAGTGCTACCAGTGCACAATCAGAGCTAACACTTTTTAATTAAATATAGTTTCTGGAAACTGACTCTGAGGGAAGGTGAGATGAGCCATGTGCTCAGCTCTCCAGAGTCTCATTTGTAACACAGCTGGATTTGGGAACAAGGTTTCAGGAGTGAGTGGGGCCTGGAGCAGAGCATAAATCATTAAAAAATAAATGCCTTACACCTTTGAATATTAGGAAGAATGTAAACCTGTAAATGAAAGCACAAGTGTCTTAAGAAAATATTTAAAAGGGGCTTCTCACATATCAGGATATGTGCAATCCACAACACGTTCCTCCTTTCAAGAGCCAGCACTGTCTGTGTGTAACTGTAGCAAAAACATACGTGGAGAAGCAATGTCTAGTTTAACAACAGGTGATGAACTGGAAGATTTAATGAAGGAGACACAATAGCTTGTAACACTGGTCTGTCCATTCTTCCAAAATCAGAAGTCTGGGAAATTAACAACCTCCAAAACACTCTGCCATGAGAGCACTTCCATGCCAAGAGGTGGGCAGAGCTCAAGAAAAATGGCCTTTCCAACTTCTGGACTTCAGTGTGGAGTGAGAATGAGCTCCACCAAGAGGCAGGAGAAGGGACTGCAGGAACCTGAGGTCTGGGGTTCGGAATGGTGGAAAGGTGGGGAGAGGAGAACTAAGAGTTGGGCAGAAAGTACTGGAGGCAAGAAGGACAGAAAGATATTTGGAGAGTTGCAAAAAAAGTAGAGAAGCAGGAATTGTTGTGTGGGATTATGCAATGGGTGGAAGGGACTCAGGAGATATGGAAGTACAACAGAGGTTGTGTGAAGCCGGGATAATAAATTTTGAGATGGGAGGAGGAGCAGAGGGACATGAAGAGGCACTGCAGGACTGAGGCGGGAGGAGGAAACTGAGCCTGGGGTGGTGGAACCTGAGAGGGTTGAGTCCAACTGGAAAGAAGTGCCATGAGGGACTGCACTGGAAGTGGACAGATAGATACAGAGAGGCACAAAGAAAGGTGGATGGGTGCATAGGGAACAGATGGTGCTTTGCACACAGAGATGAATGTACACGTAGCAGCAGACATGGGGGGACACAGGCCTTCATGAAAAGGACCACAGAGTCACATAAAGAAAAATCAGGTGCAGAAGGACCTGAGGGGATAGGAAGAGAACAATGCCAGTTGTATGGGATGCCCTGGTGAACAGAAAGGTGTAGTTTGCATTGGCACCACCAACCTTATGATGTTTTCCAGTCCAGACTCAGCCCACTATAACAAAGGAAAGGGGTGTAAGGAAGATTTCTAGAGAAAATGAGTTTAAATGCCAAAGTCTATACATACACCTCTGAAATTGATTACGTTCCATACTGGAGACTCCCCAAATGGAGTCTATGGATTGGTTTTTGTGGTCTTTTTAGGACCCCTTTGTCCTCTCCCTCAGTTTCAGGGGGATGAGATCTCATGCATTTTATGCTGTCTGTAGCCATAGAATCTGTGTCCAAAAAATGCTTCTGGATGCACAATTATGTTATTTAACCTTTGGTTTAGAATCTTCCATACATCTCTTTTGAGAAAATGCAAGCTCTTCTCTTCTCTCCCTTTCTTTTTATCCAAGGGCCTGAGTCTGTGTGCTGTCTCAGCCTAAAAGAGACCCCATTCTCTACAGAAGGATCCTAGCATAAACTGCTGGACCTGAAGCTGTGTAGATAGAACCACGTAGAACTGGAGAAATCTGAGTAGGGACAGAGAAACCAGAAGATGCAGGTGGTGACAGGGCAATGCCTGCAAACATTCAGAAGCCACAGCAAAGCACATACCTCTTGGCTGTGTCCCATGGATGATTGAAGGGTACTTAGAAAGAGAAAATTGATCTGAAGCCTGGGGAGGGACAGGAAGTGAAGACGGGGGAAAGATTAACCCACAGGGTGAGGAAAGTATGAGGGATAGTGGGTCAAAGTTGGAGTGGAAATTCCAGGGTTGTGATGAAGGAAGGGAGGAACGTAGCACAAGTCATTGGTAGAGAGCTGATGAGGACAAGTGCTGGGAAACTGGCTGTGGCTCCTGGAGCTGATGTGACCAATCAACCACCTTGGTGGACTGGAAAGCAATTTATTCCATGCAAAGCGCTCTGATAACCACCATAGGTACACTCATCTCTGGTCATCTGAGGAGATGCTCATCTATAGGAACCTAGAGCTGTCAGAGGAAGGCCATGCAGTTCTGGGGAGTGGCAATGTTTATGCTCATTAGAGCCAGGAAGGCTCCCAAGAATGCTGAGATAAGGCATGGGTTGGCCCTGCTGGGGGCACCACACCTGGTCTCCAGGCCTAAGGGGGTTGGGCTGTGGATGCTGACATGACAGAATAAGACAGAACCCATTAAAACCACCTCATCTGAGGGCAGAAGTAGCCAGAGACAATAGAAGCCCAATTCTGGTGAAAGAGCTGCAGTTAATGTGATGAGGAGTCCAGCAAAACTCCTCTTAGAAGACACATATTAAGCAATGGTAATTGCACATGCATTACATTTTATCTCGTGAGTTCAGAATGTAGGCTGTAAGCATTCATTGTTCTTTTTTAATGTCATCATTCATATCACAAGGAACAGAGCATGATTTCAAGGAAATACATGATTTTTGCTAGACTTTTCTATGCCAATAAAAGTGCTTTGGGTTTTTGAATTATGCCTTCTTTCATGCTTGTGGAATTTATTGATGTAACTTTTATTCACTTAGATGACACTGATATATTCTCAACTTTATGTGGGTTTTCTCTTTCTTACTAAAGTGAGATAGAGCAAAGGCTTCCTCATGCATGACAATGCTAAGTTCTCTGAGACCTGTGTTCTCTCAGATAGCTTCTAATTTGAGAAAGTGTCAAGCTTTCCACAGGTGACCTTGATTGGTTTCTTTTAGGTGTGTTTTCCAATGCCTAATAAAATGAGATGACTGGAAGGGGACTGCACCACACAGCTGGTCCTCTTATAGTTTCTTTCCTGTGTGTGTTCTCTCACTGTAAGGGAGCCTAGATGACTGAGTGAAGGATTTTCCACACAAAATATTTATATGATTTCTCTGCTGCATGTGAGCTCTCATCGCAACTACGTTCAGATGATTTAGTGCAAACTTTTCCACACACAATGCATTCATAAGGTTTTTCTCCGGTATGTGTTCTCTCATGAATTTTAACGATAAATGAGTGAGTTTTTTTGCACAGATGATATCCATATGTTTTCTCTACTGAGAGTCTTCTCTTATGAATTTTAAAGCTAAAAGAACAAGTAAAGTGATTTCCACATAGATGACAGTCATAAGGTTTCTCTCCTGTGTGTGTTCTCCTATGAGTTTAAAGGCTAGAAGATTGAGTGAAAGATTTTCCATAGATGACATCAACATACTTTCTCTCCTGTGTGTGTTCTCCTATCAATTTTAAGATCAAAAGATTCAGTGAAAATTTTGCACATAGTTGACTTTTATATGGTTTCTATCCTGTGTGTGTCATCTGTTGGCAAAGAAGCCTGGATAACTGAGTGAAGGATTTTCCACACCGATGGCTTTCATATGCTTTCTCTCCTGTGTGTGTTCTCTCATGGCAATTAAGGTTAGATGACTTAGTGAAAACTTTTCCACAGACATGATATTCATAGGTTATCTCTCCTGTATGTGTTATGCTCTGAATTTTAAGGCTACGAGAATGAGTGAAGGCTTTTCCACACAGACAGCATTTGTGTCATTTCTCTAATATTAGTGTTCTCTCATGGTGACTAACATAAGATAATTTTAAAAAGGAATTCGTACACAGATATGGTTCATGTAGCTTCTCTGTTGCATGCATTCAGTTATGATATTCAAGCCTATTAAAACAAGTCAGTGTCATCCCACACAGATGATGTTCATCCGGTTTCTCAACAGTATGAGTTCTTTGATGCTGATGAACTTCAGACAACTGATTAAAGACTTCCCCACACACATAGCATTCATTTCCCCACACACATAGCATTCATTTCCCCACACACATAGCATTCATTTCCCCACACATATATCATTCATTTTTCTGCACCCTGATGTGAATTTCATTACATTCTGCAATGTTGGAAGGCTTTCTGACATGGCTGACATACTTATGAACATTTTCCAGATTTAATCATCTTGTATCTTCTGAAAGCAGACTGATATTTCAAAGATTTCTCACACTGATTCACTTCAAAATGTTTCTCCATGCTCTTTGTTTATTGACAATTTAACATTGAAACATAAATGAAATTAATTTCCAATAAATTGCATTCGTATTCTTTTGACATGTAATTTCAGAGCTTTTAGTAAAGGATATCTTAAGCAAATAATAGTTGTGTTTTCTTTCTTGATGGTAACTCTTACTGTGTTGGATGGGTGGTTAGTGGCTTAAAGAGTGTTTCTCATATTGGTAATATGAACAAATTTGACTAAATGAATTATATTCCTGTCTCATCATTTGAGTCCTCACTAATGAATTGTTAAAACATTAAGTATATCATGTGAATTACAGTGTTAATTAGGATATACTGTATGAAGTCCTTGCAATCATCTAGTACTTTTAAATCAATCCAACTGAATGGTCTTCAGAGGTATGATGCTCTATTTGGGAAAGAAAGAAATTGTTGTTTTGAAATACTACTCTATCTTCATGTTATTTTCACTATGTATTACATGAAGGGTGACCAGTGAATTCTAGCCTTAAAAGTTTATTTTTCAGTTGTGTACTAATGGTACCTATTATTAACAAGACATGTTTTTCATTTATAATGTCAGAAGTTAACTCTGAATGGATTAATATTGGTAGTTTAAATCTCAAGCTACAAATATAGCTTATATTTTGTTAAGAATGCACGTCAAGATCCTGAACTTAAGATAAATTCTAAATAGTCTAAAGGCATACACACCACATGATTCATAGAATGCTTTTGTGGTCTAAAAGTCTTCCCTTATACATAACTTACTAACTTTTGTCAGTGAAAAGTTCCTTAATTTGTGTGCCAACATTGATGAACATAATTTTTTCCATGCAACTCACTGTGTGTGTTTTATTGCTAATCATATGCTGATTGTCTATCATTGTCTCTTCTTCTTGTACACTCTTTCTTTCTGTAATAATTATAAAAGCAAATACTTAAAATGAAAGGAAGACCATGACAAAGAGAATCTCCATGGAATGCCATACATTTTCTGCTCTACAGAGAATTGTATTAATATAATATTAGTATTATACAACTAAACAAATGGTAGAATTTTACAAATGCATGGATAGTGATGAAATTTTGAGTGCTCAATAGTTTATGCAATAAATCATCAAGGAAATATCAAGCTGCATGGAATGAAATAATGATATGAATTAAATATGCCTGAAACAGTCAGACACAGTTTGGGCAGTTCTAAAATAGAAGGTTACATCTATTATTTCCAAGTTAAATATCTAAAATAGCATAACAATGTTTTATATGAAATAACAATAACAAATTAACCAATTAAATAAGGAATATCTATGCTGAACTTAGTGAATTTAAAGTGAAATTGAAAACATTAAAATATTAACAAGAGTACATTTTTACCTTTAGATATTTAACTTTTATTTTGTTTGCATACACTTGCTGCACAGGTTTGCATTCAGAAGGCAACTATACATCATATCGATTGTTCCTTAAAACCCCTTTAGTTCCATTTGTCTTGTCCCACCATTTTAAATCCTTTTTTCTCTATTTTTAGTATTATCAGTCTTCATTTATGTTCTGGATAAGTACTGTTTATAATCATTGTGGATATTTACAATCCATATTTGGCGTATCTTAAATATTCACTCTGTCTTCTGCTTTCCCAGCTCTGTGTCTTTGGACCCATTCATAATTGCAAGAGATCTATCCCAATTCTTTTCTTCTCTGCATTTTTAAATCTCCCTTTATTTTTAGTTTGTCTTATTCAAGTGAGATATGCGAAGCAGTGTCTAAATTTTGTGTCTCATTTAATTCCTTCAATAGAATGTTCCTCGTTTCATTTATTTTCCTAAAAATATCTCAAATTACTCAAAATTTAAGTGAAGTACTATTACATTATGTACAGATACCTCACTTCCTTATACAAGCATGTATTAATGGACACTCAGATTGATTCCTGGATTTAGCTATTATGAATTGTGCTGCTAATAACACTGGTATGCATGTATGAGCATAAAATGATGCATGTAATATTTTGAAATAATACTTAGAATAATTGTGCCCTATGGAATTTCTACTTTTATTTCATTGAGAAATAGTCATAATGCTTTACAAAATAGTTGTAAAAGTTTTCATTCCATCAACAATGTAGAAGTGTGTAGTTTTTACCCCCTGACAACACAGAAGTGATTGCTATTACTTGATTTCTTCAGGTCTGCCATTCTATCTGTTGTAAGAAATCTTCATGCTGTTTAATTTGCCTTTCTCTCATGGCCAGAGTTATTGAGAAATATAATACACATGTTGACTGTTTGAAATCCTTTGATACATTTTGAAGCATCCCACTGGCCCACTTCTTGATTGGGTGTTTTATTTTAGGTAATCCCATTTTTTCACATCCTTATGTATTTTAGACAACTGTCTTTTACTTCAGGAAAAGCTGGCACAATTATTTCCATTTTTTAATGTCTCTTTACTGTTTTCATTCTGTTGCTTTTCAGAACTATTTAACTCAGTATAGTTCCCTCTTAATTCTCTTTTTAAAATTTCTTCTGCAATTAGTGCTCAATTTTGAAAGTCTTTACGTATTCATATGGTTTTAATGTTTTATCTATTTTATTTTCAAGTAGTTCAAAGTTTTCTTTTTAAGGTTCAAGGTTTTGATCTATGTTGACTTCATCATTTTACATCCTGATATGTAATAATCTTTTGCAAATAGCTCCAAGCCACCTTTCCCAGTATTATTTAAAGAGGAGCCAGTTTTCTTTCAGCCTATATTTTGCCAGTTTTGTACACAATCAAATACTTGAATGTGTCCAGAGCTTGTTAATGTGTCCTTTATCAGTTCCATAGTTTCACACATTTTTTTTCCAGAACCATATTTTTGTAACACTTTTCTTTTCTTAAGCAACATGCAGTTAGGATTGTGATTTTCCTTGCTTTTTACTTTGATGAAGCTGCATTTCTTATGCATATAATTTGGGTGTTAAAATGATTTCAGGCATAATTGTTGTACTTCCCATAGAACATTCTTAGTACAGTGGTTCATGAATTAGCATGTTCCACAATTCTGGAGAAAATGGCCACATGCATGTTCTATCAGTAAAATTTGGCCATGACCGTGTTTGTTACCAAATGCAAAGTTTACAAACAAACACAAAGTTTGTCAAGTAGCCTGCTTGCTAACCAAATTGCTCACAAAGAAAAACATTCATGAACTAAATTACTAAGATATTTTGAAGAGTATGCATTGAATCAGTATATTGTTTTGCAGAGTATGGCCATCAAGATAAGGGCTCTTCTCCCTATCAAAGGCTATGTACTTATTTCTAATTTCTTTTTTTACATTTGTTTATATATTTTCTGTTTTATGTCTTATTCAATCTTTTTTTTCAAGATAATATAGTGATAATTGTGGAGGTATTTTCCCCTCCTTGTTTAGTTAATTCCTAGATTTTAGATTTTCCTAATCCTAATGTGAATTTTACTGGTTTCATACTACTCTCACAATAACATATTTGTTAGATTACAAACATTGAGTTTTGCAATCATGGCAACATTTCTATGCAATAACGTACTTACAATTTAACCAAAAATATATATGAAGCAACTGAGAGTAAAGAAAAAGGAGTAAGGGAAGATGCAGAGTATAAAATAAAAAATTATACTTTGCATATCTGTTAATGAAATAATCCTTTACATCACATCATTTTAACATCTAAAGAGTAAATTCAGCTACATGGCAAAAGAAAAGTCATGATACAGAAACCAACAGACTTGTATGTAAAATTTAATACAGGAAAAAATCAGAGAATTGTATATTCAGAACAAATTCAAAGTATACAATTGATACATAAAATAAACAAATGAATTGGAAAATATTCTCTCTAGAGAATTCAGAATACTGAATCAATACATGTAATCTCATGCTGGAAGAAGGAAATAATTCTTCTATATTTCAGATATAGAAAATCACATAGAAGTTTTATTTGTCTAGAGCACTGGATTTGGTAACATGAATAAATCTTAGAAACAATCAGCTTCTGAGTTGGTAAACACACTGACAAATTAATCGCTGAATAGGATTTTAAGGTTTCAGTCTTGCTTCCAAAATGGTAGTCAATTGGATATTAATTGACTTACCTCTCTGAAACCTTTTCTATCACATTTTATACTTAAGAAAATATGAGCGAACTTCAGAGAAAATAAAACATTCTGACAATATTTAAATGTGAAGTCTGAAAATGCTGATATTGTTGGCCTCGATATACCTTTTATTTTCCTTTTCTACCAAGTATTGTACCCATGAGTATTGGACATGCTAGGAAATCACTTGTGCTGTTCAGCTAAATCCCTGGGCTCCCAAGGCACATTTAAAAAATTTTTTACACAAAGGTAGAAAATTCACCAATAGATTCTGCCATATTTAGATGCAATAAAACTGTAATTGGTATGGTAAACATTACATCTAGCATGGTCTATAAATTTACTGCACTCAATAAAAATATTGTATTCTTCATAAGAATAGAAATATAATCAAAAATATATAAGCAAGAACAATATAGCAAAGAAAATAAAGGAAGGTTGAGGAAGTAAGCAAAACTGGTGTTGAAAGGGTAGCAGATACCAAAATATGCTACAAACACATAGTAAAATAACAGCAGCATATTGGCATAAATGGAGTGAAACTATATCCTTAAAGGTCTTACAGTGCATAAATATGCTTAATAGACCAAGTTTTCATCATACAAAATATAAAAATCAAGTCATGACAGAACTGTAAATCTATTAAAGAGAAGAATCCAAAATACAAAAGTTAAACTTCACATGATTCCTCTTTCAATTGAAAGAGAAACAACGATCAGAATAACTATGATCCCATAAACTTAGAAAAGACAACTTAGAAAAGAAACTTAGAAAATATATATATATAATAAAAGAAAATGAGGACAAATGAAGGAGAAAGGAAATTTTAAGAAATTAACAAAGTTCCCTGAATGAGTCCAATGTGTATTTGATTCATATACACGTGTTCTAAATTAGTCTTACAAATTGGTATGATTAATATTCACCATTTAAAAGAGACTAGATTTTCAGTCTTAGATTACTCATAAATGGAGACCGCAGCCTCAGGAGGTACACAGGGGAAATGTTAAATATAGATCATGAGGACAAGAGTAACTACAGAAAAGATTTTTTTCCAAAACGCACTGCCAAATAAGAAAAAAATTACAAACACCTCAGGATGAGCATTACATGAGTTTTCCTATGGAAACATATAAACACTTCCACGGTAGAATGAATATAATATAACATAGCATATAATACAAGGTCTTTAAGAATACTCATAGTGTAGTTTTCACATATATCACAATCCTCATCAAAAAGATCACAAAATGACGATCAAGTACATAACATTTGGCATATTTATAAAGTCCATAAAGATTCGTTCCCACATATGCTCAGTATTTGTTTGTTCATTCCATTTATTCATGGAATAATTTTCAAGACTCTATCAGAATGTGGGAATAAAAGTTTTGTACATAACTGTAAATGAAATTTCTATGACATAATTGTCATATCTATAAAAGAGCCAGAGCAGAGACTAAGGGGGATAAGCTGCATGTATGCAAGACAATGTTTGATATATTATCTATAGGAATGAAAGTACGTGCATGCATATGTCAACAGAAACTTGCTTAAACAAACACACCAAGGTGTAACAAGTTATTGATGGTTTCTGCATCACATTGCTGTACAGATTTCTCTATTGTGTCAAGGAGTCCCATTCATCTGGGAGGAATTCTATGGTCACATCTTCAGTGCTGATTGATTCCTGCAAAACCATGTGCATTCCATTTTGTGCTGAGAAACTCAGACAAACTTCCTAGTATGTGAACTGAGATGGGAGCACTGAGGCAGAGGAGAAACAGCAGTCATGGAGAAGGCAAGATCTTTAGGGAAACAGTCAATTGACTGTCGCACCAGACTGGGACCTAATGTCAGAGACCATCTCAAAGAGACATACATTATAAAACCTTTAAATTGTTATTATGCAGACTATCACATGACACATATCATAGGAAAAAGTGGTCAATTTCTGATAAATAATCTGTGTCTTCTACTCAGATTATTACAAAATATAAACTTCAAATAATACAACAAAAGTGAGTATCCCATTTATCTCAGGGCATTTTACATACATATCACAATGTAAATGACTACAGTGTTTTGCTGTTTATAAAACACAGTTGTAGTTAGTTAATTGTCACCTGTGTGTCAATATTACTCATCAATTGAATGGATTATATCTTTGTAAATATTGAATGAATCAATATTTTCCCTATCTGAATAACATGCATTATAAATGACTCATATATGATTTGTAAAAATACACCAAAATCTCTAAGCTATCACTTCTCTCTAGGAGAATTGGTTAGTTTCCCTCTATCACACTGCTTGCAGTTGCAATATATCTTTATTCCACACAACTTGATTAAGGAGAACAGGGCTTCAGGGCAGACTGTTAAGCAGTACCAGAAAAAATTTCTGTAGCTTGTTCCCTAAGGGTGAATGTAACCTGAATATTCTTGATCTTCCTCAGCATGTTCTGGAATTTCAAAATTGTGTTCCACAGTGTGGATCCTGTATTTGGATGCTATCTATCTCTTCACATATAAACAAATTATTTCTAAGGCAGTGTCGAATTCTTAAAAAATATAGACATTTGGATTCTACATTGACACAAAGGAAGATAAAATTGAGCAATTTGTAAGAAAACTGATACATCTTGATATGACCATGTTATTGAAATAAATTGGACATAAAGATTAAATGTCACTAGGTTTAAATTCATGATGACACCAAATAAAAAATGAAAAGTGAAAACATGATAAGAAGCAGGGAACCACATGGTTTGATAAAATGAGGAGGAACTGGAGAAGTGGGGGGATGAATGGGAAGAGGTGAAGACACTGAAATGATGGAGATCTCTTATATACATGTACCAGCTCCACACAAGAAATTCCATTATTATGTAACTCAAGCATGCAACAATATAAATAAAAATTTCATAAAGCTTACACATGACTTCCATTTTTCCTATTTCACTGTTCTAACCTATTTTGATTTGTGCAGTCTCAATAAGGTTAGTAGTCTTATTGATAAAAGATATTTAGCTATAAAATATGAAAAATTGATCAATTGATCTTTCTAATTGACCTTTTAAATCTATTGTCCCATACAAATCTTTCCTCCTTAAATTTCTTCAATCCCATGTTTTGGCACATTTGCCATATACAATATTTATATTCCTTCTGTGGAAATAATATGTGTACACAAAAATATTGCAATTACTTTTATATCCTTTCCAATCCTCTGCCTTTTATTTATTAGCATTGGAGAAAAAATAATCTCTCAAATCCTTAGAATATTAAATTTTTCATGTAATATACACTGTGTTTCATTTTATTTTAAAGAGAATAAAGAAATTAAAGCTAAACCAAATTTCAAATCAGGATGATAGGAAATCAACAGTTGTAATTACATTGCATATAGTTGTCTTCAAAATAGTTGCACAGATTAGCACATGTAAACATGCAAATTGACCAAACAGTATAAACACTATTCATGTCAATTAACTAAGAGCATGAAAAGTAAACTTATTTTAGCCATGTGTATGTATGTGTGTGTATGTGTGTATGTATATATATATATATATATATATATATATATATACTAATATATATATCACTTTTCAAAATTCTCTTTGTTCTATCCCAGTTCTTGGTTTTTTTACTATTGAGCAGTTGCTTTCCCTTTCTCATTTCTATTAGAACTTTTGCATCTTATTTACACTTTCATTTTCTTCCAGTAGGGAGGGAATATGATGTTATCTCAAGCATGTCTGATTTGTTTCATTTATGAAGTTGCATCAATGTACATATGCATGCCGCAGCTTTATCTTTCTTTATAACCAAAAAGTACATCATGATTCAAAAATACAACATTTTTTTATCCATTCTTTGCTTTATGGGAACTCATATACGAGAAAATAAGAGAAAGACAAAATCTGCCAAGAAAATTATACCCTTTTTAGGAAAGGAAACTTATAGTAATTCTTTAATACTTTTACCTATCAGGGACTTGAAAGATACTGATTATTGTAACAAAACGCACTACACTCCTGGCTTTTACAGAAGACATTAAAAATGCATGTGCAGGCATCTCAATGAACTCTTTGACCAAGTATATACACACAGAAGTACACAGTACTCACAATTGTCTGAAAGCTATTCACCACTATTTTGAGGAACTAATATAATAGTAACAGCTAATGGCAAATTTTATTAATGTTATGTGGTCTCTATAAATGAGTATTACAGTATTTATCCAAGGGTCTCTTCCTAAATTATGAATACATGTTTATAGTGAATTCTTATTTTTTATTTTTAAGAGAATAAAACCAAGCAAAATAAAACAGAATCAAGCTAATCAAAATAAGCCAGGGCAAGTGACACAGGAATTCCAAACAGCAGAAAGTAAAAATGGTTATTACAATGCCTCTCATTGCCTTCAAAATAGCCGCAGCTATTTTCAGACATAGTAAAACTCATACAAAACTGAACTGAACACAACCAATAAAAGCAAAACCACAAATGCAACAAAGGACTTCAAAACAAATAGTAATAATAGTAAATAATGATAATAATAATAGTAATACTAATAATAGTAAATTCAAATTAGTTATCATATGTCTTCTTATCCTTGTCCATGCCATCAGATAGAATTCAGTAAGAAAAAATAAAACCCAACAAGACAATAACAAGATGATAGGGAATTAACAATGGTTAGCACCTTCAGAAGGAGATCCCCATATGCTAAGTTACATAATGCTATCCTCTAATCAGACTGTCACACTTCTGGCTTTAGACCTGCAAACTCAGTGAAAATTTAAACACTAAATGCATTACATTTTATTTCACCTCAATAGCTATCCCTGAGGCCTGTGTTTCTCCAGATCAGCTGGTTGCTTATGGCAGCAGGTGAGGGAGGTCTGGCTCTTCTTGTTTTTCAGCCTGCTTGATGATAGGGCTGGCATCTGGCTCTCCCCTAGTGCCCGGCACATGGTAGGCATTCCCAGGAAGGCCCTTGCATCTTGGTGATTTCTTTTTTTTTCCTTGCACTGTGTGAATCTATGGTGAATTCTTTACAGCCATCTGTGTGCGATTTGTTTCACATAAGTTTAAGATTTGATGCCAATACTCCTTAAGATCTTCAGTGAAATTGAAAAGGAAGCAACCCTCCATAAATCATTGCTGGAGGCAAGTATCACTCTCATACAAAAATAAGAGAAAGAACAACTGCAAAGGAGAATTATACCCCAGTCTCACTAATGAGCATTGATGCAAAGATTCTCAATAAAATACTGGAAAATAGAAACCAGCAAAACCTCAAGAAGATTATACATCATGACAAAGTGGAATTCATTCCAGGAATGCAGGGATATGTTAACATACGCAAGGCAATAAATGTAATATGCCACAACAACAGAGCAAGAAACAAAAATCACAGGGTCATCTCAATAGATGCAGTAAAACCTTTTGATAAACTCCAACACATGTTCATGATAAAAAAAAAACCCTACAGAAACTTGGAATACACTGTGTATACGTCAATCTTATAAATGCCATCTGTTACAAAACAATAGCCAACATGACACTAAGTGGAAAAAACTGAAAGCTTTCACTTTAAAATCAGGAACAAGACAAGGATGGACCCTCTCATGACTCCTATTCAATATAGTTCTGGCAACACTAGCCAGGGCAATCAGTCAACAAAGAGAAATAAAAGGAATAAAGATAGGAAAGGGAGAAGTTAAATTACTGCTATTTGCAGATGACATGCTACTCTATATAGAAGACCCAAAAAATTCCATTAAAAGACAACTAGAGGTAATAAACAAATTCAAAGTGTAGCTGGATACAAATTCAATGCTCAAAAATCAATAACATTCTGGTACACAGACAAAATCTCAGCAAGAGAGAAATTATGGAAATATCACTTTTTGCAATAGCATCTAAAAAAATGAAATACTCAGGCATCAACCTAACTAAGAATGTTAAAATCCTATATGCTGAAAATTATGCTATGATTAAAAAGGAGATTGAAGAGGATATAAGAAAATGGAAGGATAATCCTTGCTCTTGGCAAAGAAGAATCTACATTGTGAAAATGGCCTTACTACCAAAACTGTTATATAGATTTAACACAATCCCAATCAAAATACCATTAAAATACTTCACAGATCTAGAGAAAACTCTCCTAAAATGCATTTGGAAACAGAAGAAACCTAGAAGAGCAAAGGCAATTCTGGGCAACAAAGTTAAGCAGGAGGCATATCAATTCCTAACTTGAAACTATACTACAAAGCCACAGTGATAAAATAAGCATGGTACTGGCAAAGAAATAGACCTGAGGATCAACAGAAAAGGTTAGAAGATGCAAGCACAACTACAAGGCACTCAGCCATGCAATTTTTGACAAAGGGACTAAACAAGTTCACTGAAAGGACAATAGCCTCTTTAATAAATGGTGCTGGAAAAATTGGCTGTCCACATGCAGAAGACAGAAACTAGATCCGTGCCTAACACCATGCACACAACTGAAGTCTAAATGGATTAAAGATCTAAATATTGAAAGAGAAACACTAAATCTACTGGAAGACAAGGTGGGTAGAAGACTTGGAGACATGGGGTAGGCAAAGAATTCATGAACTTAACACAAACTGCATGGGAAACACTTCAAAGAATCAACACCTGGGATCTCATATTTTTGAAAAGTTTCTGCACTTCAAAACAAATCACCAATAGAGTGAAAGGAAACCCATAGAATGGAAAAGAATTTTAGCCAGCACCATATCAGTCAAAGGACTTATATCCAGAAGATATAAAGAACTGAAAAGCATCAAGCCTCCAAAATTTAAATACACTCTCCAAAAATGCACATATGAGATGAACACAGAGATCTCAGATGAAGATATACAACTGGATAATAAATATATGAAGAAAGGTTCGCTATCACTGCTCATTTGAGAAATGCAAATTAAAAGAGAACTGAGATTTCATCTCACTCCAGAAAGAATGTCTCCCATCAAGAAATCAACTGATATCAAAGGTTGGTGAGGCTGTAGGGGAAAAGGAACACTGCTCCACTGCTGGGGGGTATACAAATTGGTGCTGCCAATGTGGAAATCAGTATGGAGATTCCTCAAAAAACTAGGATTGAAAGTTACATTCAATCCAGCTCTACCCCTCCTGGGTATTTTCCTAGAAACCTTGAAAATGTCATGTCTCAACAATATATGTGCACCATTTTCATAGCAGCACACTGTGTAATAGGTAAATCTTGGAAACAACCAAAATGCCCATCAACTGCAGAGTGGATGAAAAGGTGGTGGTATTTTTGTACAATGGAATATTACTCAGTTATAAGAAAGGATGATCTTGAGGCCTTCATATTGAAATGGAGGCAACTTGAGCCTATTCTCATGGGTGAAATAAATAAGAATCATGTTTATAAATATCACTTTATGAGTCTAGTGTAAAAAGGAATAAGAACTGTAGGAGTAATAAAGCCCAAAATGTGTAATTGCCATTGTCTAAAGAAGAGGAAAAGAAAGTGCTCTAAAGTATATAATGGCATGTGTGTTTAAGTGTGTAGGATTATAACCATATTACTATGATTTTGTTGGATCACTGAGCAGAACTGTTTGCAGTCTCTTTTTTTGAATGTGCATTTTGTGGGGTTCATTTTTGTAACTGAACAACTGTCTCTAAGAAGACAATATGTAATTGGTCAACTAGTGATTTCTTAGTGTTTATTTTATTTTATTTTTTGGAATTTTGTATTATTGCGTCCCTTTTTTCTGTAGTCAATTTTTTCTGTTTAAATAAAATTTTAAAAAATATTATGGTTTCAAAGTGCATCTGTTTTTCTACAAATGACTGAAGCTTATTTTTCATTGCAGCCACATAATTACTTTTAGGATTATCCTTTAAAGAATGATTTTAATAAAAAAATAAGTTCTCTCTAGTTTTAGGAGACAAAGTAGATTATAAATGATTTATCATTCCATGTCTTCATAAACTCTTTCATTACCCCTCAGCAGGCACAGAGCTCTCTAAGAACGTTTTCCACAAGGTAAGTTGAACAAGGTAATGATTGAGTTTGCAATGTTTAGCTAAGGCTATATTACTCCTGGCCCTGTACTCACCACAATGGTAACATCATTACAGTGAAGAGCATGGGAAAGGAGGCACTGATTCAAAACTATACCAGCAATTGATGTGAAAGAATAATATGTCACATGCTTGTGATATGATAGAATATATACATGAAAACAAAAACTGAACACAAGTATATGGAAATGTGACAGTATATTAGAGGCTAAAAATTTCCAGACCCAAAGTAACTAACTCAATATCCAGAAAATCCTTAATGAGTTCAGGCATCTTAATGCATCCTACTTTCTCTTAAGAATTTATATTTTTTCACAGTACAATCGTCAGTTTGGTGTAAAATGCCTTCTTCCTCACCTGTGGTTGAAATGCTATTACCAGTTTCCTGTATTCATTCACTTACAGGCTGGAGAAGAAAATAACTCAAAAATTTGAGCAGAGGTTTTCAGACTTCTTGAAAGGTGATGGAGTACTAAGCAGCTGCAAATCAGTCTTTCCAAGATTTCCAATCCAGACACTGGAAAAGAACTATTTTGGGAAGAATATAAAAAGTAAATCAATTGCTGAGACCAAGGAAGACTGACAGTTAAATTGGAGTCTACAGAAAAACTCAAAACACAACACACAACAAAACAAACAGAAGTTGCTATGTGCATTGTCCCCTGGCTCCTGGATCAAAGATGATTACCAAAATATAACTTAAATTTGAAGGAAGCAATTTAATGGCATAAATTCAAGAGACAAATGAAAAGAGGACAAAATAATCCAAATTAGGTATTGAGAATGGAGAAGCTGTGCCTGACAAAACAAAACTGAAGGAGAAAAGAGAGTGCTGTTATATAACAAGGGGCTAACAATTGACTTCCTTTTGTAAAAGTCAGACTCACAATGAATTATTTTGTGGGAATTCCCCAAAGTCAGTTTGGCAGAAAGTGCAGATCTCTAGATTCTGAGGAAGTTTCCCCAGGTGTGAAACACTCATGCTTCTCACAAAGCTGTGAACACTTCCATTCCAGAATCTCCGGGAAAATGTGTACCCTGCTTGTTCACATTATATAGAATAATCCCCTAAATAAACCTGATCAGGTCCACATGGCAGGGGATGCACCCTGATTGCATACACCTGACCCTAATCAGGACCCACTTTCCTCAGCACACAGGGTTTATTTTGATTGTATTCTGCCAACCAGAATGAAGGTACAAGCCTCACAGAAAATGAAGAGCAAATTTACTAAAATGTAAGTTAATTAGGAAAATTCAGACTGTCCATTTACAAACACTCAGAAGAACTTGCCATATTGTAGGACACGCTGTAGGTCATAGGTCTATACATAAAATTTTTCCCTTTAATGCAAGCATGTAAAAAGGCCCCTCTCTTTGTATTAATGTTTTAGTGTATGTTAGAAGGCCTCAGTGATTGATCAAACATCCTCAAACTCATTTCTGAATTGACCAAGAAGATATTTAGTAATGGACATGTTGGAGTTCATGATGCATTAAAACGGGGAAAAATGTTCCTCTGCAATTTGAGGAATTTTTTTTCATGGAATGCATTGTAATTGTTCTTTGGTTATTCAAATGTTTTATAATACTGGGTTGTATTGTGATATATATGTATATTTCATTTTATAAAAGTCCAGACGAAGTAAATATCAGATGGCATTAATGGTAAAAATATTGGACTTAAATATATGTATTTTTTTATTTAAAAGAGAATAAAACAAAAGGGGGCAGTACAGAGCATATCAGAAGAGGACAACATAGGCAACACAGTACTTTACATTAAGACAACTGGACATCAACAGTATCTAAAGCCATATCTCTTACTCTGCTATAGTTGAGCATAGTTTCAATTACAATAATATCAAACATAACACAATAGTATAAAGGCATGCATATAGTGAAAGAATTCCAGGGCTTTCTGAATCGAATAACAGACAATGATCAATGGGTATTATAATATCTCATTTTTGATAAAAAAGAAAAAAATTTGTTTGAACTATCACACATATTCAAATTCCAATGAGACACAATGTGGTAGACAGAACCAATGGCAATACAACAAAAAAAAAGCATGGTAGGACTTCTAAGAAGGATAATATTAAATCAGCAATAGCTGTCATAATGTTTTCTTCAAA